>JAKOGI010001875.1:90000-165000 GCA_029747015.1 Carnegiea gigantea
GATCCTTGCTCCCATCTCCCTGCGTGCATAATCAGAGCATTCTCAACTCACATTTTATATTTTAGAACTCTACTCTACCATATTAGCAAAAGTTTCAATTTTTTTTTTAATCGGAACTCGTACTTAAATCACTTAATAAAATATTTGTAATGGACCAATCTCATAACCTAAAATCTTTTTCTAAGAACCTAAATAATATTTTTAAGAAGGAAAAAAAACAAAAAAAAAATTACAAAATGATAGAGAAAGGGGGAAGGAGGGGGGCACGCACCACCGTTCCGCCCCGCAAGGCATTTGTAATGGAAACAAAACAGTGGCAATCATGTGACTTTTGGGCCCACTGGGTGGAATGTGCGTTCCCCTAATGCGGGTGCTCTCATCTTGGCTTCACACGCGTTCTGAATTGCAGCAAAGCCCCGCCTTAAGATCCACTTTTGCCTTTTTTCTTTTTTGGCTTTAATTTAGGTTTTCCTTTTGTCACAGAAAAATTATGTATTATAAAATGAAGCTATAACAAGTATTTTATTTGATGAATAAAAATAATTATCCTTGCATTATAGAAGGGAGAAATTGAAATCCCGAAAATTGAATCATCGAAAATATGAAGGGGCAGGATATCCCCCTTGCTGGTCCCATTATTTGGATGATGCGCAGGAAATGCTCTTAAAACAGTATAGCTAAACCCGTTTTCTCCTTAGTTGGATAGTCGCTTTGTTCATGCAGGTTTAATGGCATCTCCCCGGACATAACGATTACTTCTTAAAGATTTGCCAAACGTGTTCGTAAATTTCTTCCGCAAGTAACCAAACCCATTTTGAATTTCTCTCTCTTCAAACTGCAAGCAATTTGCCGTCATGGGTTTCGTGCATTCAACTTGACCAAGTTCGGCAAAAACCCATTAAACGCCTATTTCTTTTGCCCGCCATGTCCGCCCAGAGCTTTCCGTATTTTAATTTCGATTTTGATTTATTCATGCAAAGTCAACCATACCGACCTTTATATGTTCTGTATATTTACTCAAATCTCTCCGCCTTTTACACACATTCATTGCTGTTCTACGTTTCCTCTACTGCAAGTCAGTGCCTAATTGGTGGTGTGAGTTTGAGGTTATGCCCTTGGCTTTGCCTTGGATTTATTAAGAAGAAAAGGTGGTATTTTGCCTGTTCTAATAGTGCTTTCATCATTTCCTTTATCTTTAAGGTAATTACCATCCTTTGACTTTGCCCTTTGTCTGCCATTTCTAGGAATTTTGTACTCAATATATTTTGGGGGTACTGTTGCATGTTCAATTTATAATTAATTACCAACGAAGCAGTGTCTAGCTATTACCACCAATTTGTCCACCTCCACCACCTGGATTTGAATATGGATGGAGGAATTCTTCGTTATCATTTATTTGGGAGTGAAAGGAGGTGGGCTGAGGCTTCGGCTTGCATAGTTCCCCTCTTTATGGGTTAGTTGGTCTATCAGGATATTCCCCAGATGGGTGACCCAAATTTACCAAAATTAAAAACAAAAATTTGTAGTTAATTTTTCCTGTCATTGTTCATTTTGGGCTTATCAACATGAATCTTGGCCTTGGTAGTAGTGTTTGACAAACTTGAGTTTAAAATTGATTCACGGTGTGGGGTTTTATTTTTTCGGTACTTGTGACTCTACCCCCGGGGGGGGGGGGGGGTGGAGGTGTGGACTGTGGGGTGTTTGAGTCCTAGTGAAGACGCCAATTATGGAAAATTAATGCAAAATTTAAAGTTGACAAGCTATGGAAAGTGAAAACAATTGAAAAAGCTGGTTGCAGTAACATTTTTACATTTTCAATTTATTACACTTGCAGTGGATTGGCCCTACTTTAGGGGATTGCTAATTGCTAATGTGTTACTAAAGCGCGATGATTCCTCTATGAGATGGTCCCATAAAGGTCTTCAACATACTACAACATTTATGTGCCTCATTGCTTAAAGGCCTTAGGCAAGCTGTAGTTGAAAAGCTATAACTGATGTTTGGATGCTTGTCTTTGTGCTGGAAGACATAATAAGATATTTAATATGCTAGTATATTGCATTAGTTTAGCATGATGATAAGTAGCTTTACGTTATTAATGGCCTGTGAGTTCGATTCTTTCGGAGAAGGATTTGCCAAACTGATTAAGCATGGCTTATTTTTTGGCTATTTATTTGGCTTATTAATTTTCATTTATAGTTCAAAAAGTTACCAGTGGAGGTATATAACATATATGTAGCAAAGAAGAAATGGAAGTGTAAGCACAGGGAATGCTAAAAATGCTGGGCGAGACAACGTTTGCGGCGACAAAACTGGCTTTTTAAATGTGAGATGGAGTGGAAAACTGTCAGAGCAGTAGTGAAGATAACGCTTTGTTTCTAAACATTTTTTATTTGGAAATTCAGACATAATAGCTGTTCAGGACCATGTGAGTTGGATGCATTCCTCAAGGATGCTTAGTTTAGTTTCCGAAAGCAATTGTTGCAGTTATATATAAACCCCTTTGTAGAACACCTGATGTACCGAAAAGCAAAGACCGCAACACGATTGGCACCCCTTCTTCTAACTTTCTCTCTCTTCTTATCGTCACAGTATCCTTCCCGCCCTCCTGCAAGGTGAAACTTACTTGAAGCTCTCATTGGAGTTAATTTTGCATGTTGGTCCTGCTTGATCAATGATAACATCACATTCATCACAAGAGGTACAGCATACTCAATAACCCAACATCAATAGGAGTTTATATTCAGGTAACCAGTTCTCATTCTTGTTTTGGGGGCCTTGTCTCTACATTTGGTGAATGCCTAGCAATAAAAATCGAATGTGATCAGACTAAAGTTTGTCTGTGTTTCGCTCTTTCTGCAGGTTATTCTGATTTTGTAAATAAATTAGCAAAATGGGTTTTTACAAGGCTCCAAGCACAAGTGCCAAAAGTGGAGATTTCTTAGAAGGAATGCTGAGTGATTATGCGGGAGGGAAGCCGAAGCCGAAAAGTCATAAGAGTGGCTCTGCTCGGCTGGTCACGGTGCTTACCTGCTTGCAATTTGCTTTTGCGGTGTATGCAACATTTCTTTTGTATTACATGAGCCCAGCAGTTGATCTACGCACTAAGCCAGACTTTTCATGGGCAACTCGGATTGCAAGGCAATGGAAAGAATATATCATCCCACCTCACATTGTGAGCCACTACTTGGAATCCTCTAATCTGGTTGCCAATGAAATCCAACCAATCTCTCCATCGCTGGTCTGTGAGCATGAGAAAATTGATTTCATGCAGAAGAAATCTAATGATCTGCAAATGATTAAATTGAAAAGGGAACTTTATGATGAGGTTTTGGAGTTCCAGAGTAAAACCATTGGCACTGAGACTCTTTCTCAGTTAATGGCAATGCAATCTGAGTGGGATTTGAAAGGTCCTAATAGACCGAAAGTTACAGTTATCTTAAACCACTTTAAGAGGAAGACACTCTGTTCCCAGCTGGATTCTTTGCTTCAGCAGACTCTTCCATTCCACCATGTTTGGGTGCTCTCATTTGGCAGCCCCAATGAGCAGTCACTGAAAAGAATTGTCCAGAGCTACAACAATTCAAGGATCAGTTTTGTTAGTTCAGATTATGATTTCAAGTACTACGGAAGGTTCCAAATGGCTTTACAAGCTGAAGCTGATCTTGTATACATTGTGGATGATGACATGATACCAGGGAAGAAGATGCTACAGATTCTATCTCATGTGGCAGGCACAGAGAAGTACAAAAACTCTGTTTTGGGCAGCATAGGGAGGATTCTTCCTTTCAGACAAAAGGACTTTACTTTCCCAAGCTACAGAAAGCTCCGCACCAAAGAAGCAGGGCTCTATTTACCTGATCCAGCCTATGATATTCTTGTTGAAAAAGTGGTGCAGGTGGATTTCCTCTCAAGCTCGTGGTTTTTGTCTGCCGAGCTAGTTAAGGCGCTTTTCATTGAGAACCCCATGACCTTTATGACTGGTGAAGATCTGCATTTAAGGTAAGTCAACTAATCATTCGCTATCTGCGTTTATTTAAATTTCATGTGTAGAAGCCTTTCCTGATTTTGTTTCATATACGTGCAATTTGTAGGTTATTTCCGATTGGCTGTCTCAGTCATCCCATTAGAGCGCTCGTAATTGGACTTAATAGACTTTTGAACTAGAAAGCACAGCCTTTATAGCAAACTTTCGCATCCTAGTTGAAGTATTCTGTGTGGGGAAATAATAAAAGGAAGCTCTTTTACCCTCATCTTTTTATGGGTAGAAAAAGCAATTTAATATGTACTGTTTATCGAAATTTCGAGGTCATTGAGGACCCACTTTAAGTGCCTGTAATCAGTGGCCGATCCAAACATATAAAACAGGGATATCTATTTATTAAACTACCAATTTTAAAAGTGTTCATATATATTAATCTAACCCCCTTTAAAATATAAATTATTGAAATTTTTTTTTTGCTATAGTTCCACATAGATCCACTTATGCTTGTATGGCTATTTAGTTTTGTGCATCTAGATCTCCCAAAACCTTGCTTACTTGTGGTGGTGCTATTGTAGTTGTTTGATAAGCCATCTTCTTACTTAGAGCCTAATCCAGAAACAATTTGCAGCATTGGCTATCTGCTAGTCTTGAATTTGATACTATTTTAAATAAAAAGTAGGTGTTATTGGTGTTTCTCGATCTACCGGTCAACTTTTCTAAGTGTTGCAGAATATGTTTATGGCAATTAAAATGTGTTAGCCACTATTTTAGATAGGCAGGCTAAATTATTATAATATATTGTTACCCGGCCCAATAACCAAAGTGAAGGGGCCTGAAGACAAACATTTGTCTGAATCGAGTTTCCGTGTGAGTCATCTCAAAAATTTTCTTTTGTCCCTTTTTTATTTAAAAAAAATGTGAGTAATAACTCTAAAATGTTGTGCCATCTCTTTCTGTTGAGCTTTTGAGACTTATACCATCATTGGGCTTGACAAACGTAACTTCATTAGCTGACATGATTATAACTTGGCTAATATAACTTGACATCAACTGAAGTTGAAATATACCTGCCTGGTGTTGAACTTACCAAAAGTTTGTTTTCTCGGATAATGACCCAACCTGAACTTACCAAAATGCTATCAAAGTTTGTTTGAGACACACTTGAATGTTAGGATGGCCCATACGCAGCATAAGTGCATGACCTGAAGCTATGGATATAGGTCACATATGATACCACCTGATACTGGACAGTATGTATTGTTTCGACTCACAAGCCATACAAAATTACTATTTGGTAATGAGCCAAAGCATATTTCAGTGTGTACCAATAGCCTTAGCAGGCAGAACAAAAATTATAGGACATAAAAATTATAGCCCTCATGTCCGCCTGTTAGCTGGGATCCAATAACTTATTTCCAAAATTTTGCAGCAATCAAAGCTGCTAATAATTTGTTGTTGTGACACTTCTTGTGCTGAATTGTAAATACTCAAGCTTCCAAAATAATTCAGTCTCAGTTGCACTTGCTTTCTAATTCTATGTGCTTTATTCTTCTCTGTTACTTGTTACTCTTTTCCTTTTTTCCCCTTTTTTTGAATATATTAACTTTTTTTTACTCTTTTTTCTTTAATTTTGTGTCATCTCTTTTTGTTTTCTTGTTGAAAATTTAATTATATGATGTTCAATATCATGTGTGATTCAAGGTACTTGAACATATTTGGATAATTTCTGTTCTGTTTTTTTTAGACGTGTAGTTAAAGAAATAGCATAATTTTTCAAAATAATTGGCTTTTTTTATCCTCATTTTTATGGTTTGAATCGTCTGGTACGGAAAAATTCTGTAGGAACTTGTATGATGTGACTATCTTTGCCTAAAAACCAACCTGAAAAGAGTTGACCTGAACGTATAAGCCAAGAACATGATACAATCCCATATTAGCCAGGTCTGAACTTGACCCAATCAGATCATGTTCCTCTGTAGGGTATCCCTGCAGTTGACTTGGGCCTTCCACAGTTGTAGAACTGAAAAACACCGGCTTTTATGGAGTATGGTGCTTTCTATGTCTACAACATGGACCAAGGTCAATATACCTATGAGGCAACGGCCAATCTATTAGACCGACCCTCAACATCGCTTCTCTTGTTTGACATATACATAAGTGCATTCACGCCAAAAATTTCTGCTCTCTTTGTTTTGTATCAACTTCCCCTCCTTTTTCTTTGCCAGTTTTAGATAGCCTAATTCCCCTGCTTTCATGTGCAGCTATCAGCTTCAGAAGTACAGAAATGCTGGCTCCTTTGTCCTTCCGGTTGATCCGAAAGATAAAGAAACATGGGGCGATAGTGAACATCGGCTAGCTTATATGTCTGAGACGACTGTTATCTTCAAAGATATTGTTCAAGTGAGAGATGACCAATGGTGGAGAGCTCTTTCTAGTGGCTATGTTACTCAGTGGGCTACAATGCACCCTCAAAACATCGATGCGCTCTTTTATGCCCACTCTGTTGATGAAGTTAAGGCCCTTGCCCCTCTTCTTGAGAAGTTTAGGTCTGCTGTCAGTAAGAAGGCCTACATTGTTGTCTCTGGAGGCCAGTTCTGTCCTTGTGAAGAAGCTGCTGCTGCTTTGGACTGGCCCAAGTCAGTGTGCAAGGAGAGACGATTTAAAATACTTGACTTGGGAGTTGGTGCTCTTTCTGGGATGTCGAACTCTGAAGTTCCTGTGGTGCAAGCTGTTTATGCCAGCATGAAAGGGCTGATCAAAATTCACAACCCAAGTGTGTTGATTGCTGTAAATGACATTGATTCTGGTGTGAAGAAAGCTTTGAAAATGGCATTTGAGACTAGAAACAATGATTCTGCATTTGTTCTTCTGCCAAGACAGTCTCTGCCAAAGGTTCTTTGGATGGCTGATTTAAGATCTACTGCATTGCCAAGTAAGTTGCTCTCTTTTTCTTCTATTTTCCCCACTCTGCTATCAAAGAAATGAATTAAAAATGGCTTTCTAATAAAAAAGGGGTTCTTGTTTATAGTGGAATGTTGGAGAATTAGGATTACCTGGTAATGCGGAAGTTTGGTCCCCGAATCTTACACTTGCTTGATTACTACCCACGAATTGGTGGCTACTAGAGTCACCAGTAAGTCACACTCCAAACCCGGAACCTTAGAGATGGTTAGGTTGAGAGGGAATAAGAGAGAATTAGAGAGATTTGTTTACTGTGTTGATTTCTGCTTTTTGTGTCTACATCCAGACACACACCCCCCTATTTTATAGTAGCAGAAACCTGAAACTAATTTAGGCCTTTAATAGGCAGATTAATACCCAATTAATCCCCTTGTAACTGACAAATAAATGGGGTGTTTATGGTCATTAAACCTGTGTGACCGTTACCGGTCAACAGCTCCCCCTCGTCACACAGACCTCATACCTCTTATCAACATATTCCCTCACGATTCATACTGGGAATGGAGCGTGCGACCAAAATTGAACACATCAGTGTTACATTAAGTCACCATCTAACTGACATAACACATTCAGGAAAAAAGTCAATACCCCAAATCATTCAATAACATCACCAATGGCATACACTGTCCCTTTATGCCTGATATATTAATTGATTATATACTTAATATAATTACCCGGGTTGGATATAGTGATGGGAAATTATTCTTTCTTAGATAATTAAAATAGTCCATCTTAGCATAATTGCTTTCCTAATGTGCTCTGCTGGACCGTATATATCTTGGTCCTTGGATAACACATTAAGGTAGCAATATCATACTTAGACTTCATATTATAACTCTAAGTCCAAGAGTATTGTCAATGAGGGTCACACGATGATAAGGTCAGGGAACTCACTTGTCACCCATCACATAGGTCGATATTTAGCACACACAGTATGAGGGTGTGTCATGGCATAGCTCCAACCAAGTTGGGCATGTCACTCTTCTATGTCATGCGAATCATAAGTCTGGCTTTTACTTAAAAAACCAACCTGAGTTACTAGATTAACATACACAATGTTAATCATAATACTCAAGATTCAGCTATAAGGCTTCAATATGAAAACTCATTTCATATTCGACTCCCTCGAGTCTCATCTTAGTCTTACTAAGGCGACTTTATTCTTCCATTCATACACTCCTGGTATGAGTATTTTATGTTGCACACCTAGTGCCAATATGATTCAATCTCATCCTACCCACTACTCAATCGTGAGGGCGATTGCCTGTGTGATAAGGCCAATCTGAAGCCTGGTGACATTACAATGTGCCTTATAATGTACTCACATATTTATGAATATTTGAAAAGAAACATCATTCTTTATTTCGTAAATATTCAATACAAGAGTACATATGTCCATCATACATTTAGACACATACAAAAACTAAATCCTATGCAGACCCAAACTCATCACATGAGATTTAAAAGTGTCTCTAGGAATAGGCTTAGTTAACGGATCAGCTATCATCCTACTTGTAGATATATACTTAATGGCAACTTCTTTCTTTTTTATGGAGTTTCGAACAAAATGATAACGCCTCTTGATGTGCTTGGTCTTTCTGTGAAACTTGGGATCTTTAGCAAACTAGATAGCAACAATATTGTCACATAACAATTTTGCAGGATCGTCAACTCCAGGAGTGAGATTGAGATCTTGGAGAAAATTCCTCAGCCATATTGCCTCTTGAGTAGCAAGGCAACAGGCAACATACTCTGCTCCATGGTTGAAAGTGCTATGCAGTCTTGTTTCTTACTGCATCATGATATGGCTCCCCCGCCAAGGGTGAACACATATCCTGAGGTAGATCTGGTCTCGTCCAGGTCACCAACCCAATCAGCATCCGTATACCCTCTCAGCTTAAGATCCCCTCCTTGGTAGTAAAGTACAAGATCACTTGTACCACGTAGGTACCGAAAGATTCTCTTGACGGCTTGCCAGTGAGCAGGCCCTGGGTTGCTTTGGTAACGACTTACCAAGCCAACCGCAAAGCAAATGTCTGGCCGTATACACAACATGACATACATTAAGCTGCCCACTGCACTTGCATAAGGAACGTTACTCATTCTCTCCTTTTCTTTGTCTATCTTAGGGCACTGATCGAGACTTAAGGTTAGGCTCTTTTCAATTGGAGTATCCATGAGTTTAGAATAATGCATTTGAAATCGTTCCAAGATTTTATTAATGTATGCTTCTTGACTCAAACCAAGAAACTTCTTAGAACGGTTCCGAATTATTTCAACGCCTAGGACATACCTAGCCTCACCCATATCCTTCATCTCGGAGACGGAGGACAACCACTGCTTAGTGGTCTAGATCATCTCCATGTTGTTTCCAACCAACAGTATGTCGTCAATATATAAAGTGAGAAACATAATCCCCTTTGCAGTTTTCTTGACATACACACAATGATCTTCAGACACCATGTTCAAGCCAAAAGAAATAATGGCCTCATGGAATCTAAAATACCACGCTCTGGAAGACTGTTTGAAACCATAGATGGATCTTTTAAGACGAAAAACTTTGTCCTCTTGATCTTTTGATGCAAAACCAATAGGTTGATCCATGTAGATCTCTTCTTCAAGATTGCCATTAAGGAATGCAGTCTTTACGTCCATCTGAAATAACTCTAAATCCAGATGGGCAACCAAGGCTAGAAGCAGGCGAACAGAGGCAATTCTCACCACAGACGAAAAGGTCTCTTCATAGTCTACCCCTTCAATTTGGGTAAACCCCTTCGCTACTAAACGGGCCTTAAACTTATCGATCGTTCTATCAGCTCGACGTTTTATCTTGAAAACCCACTTGTTTCCAATCCATTTACGTTGGGGAGGAAGATCAATGAGTTCCCAAACCTTATTTCTCACCATAGAGTCCATTTCATCCCTCATGGCGTCTATCTACTCTTTGTGGTTTGGTGAATCAATAGCCTCTTGGAAAGAGGTTGGCTCCTCAATCTCTAAAAGAGTGCACAAGAATATCTCCTCTTCGATTTGAAAATATCGTCGAGGAATTCTTCCGCGTTCACTCCTTCGGAGTTGAGGACCAGTGCTGGTTTGTCCCACTGAGGAACTCCTCCCTCTTTCTCTAAGAGGTATGAAATCCTCAACGGGTAGAGAATCACTCCTATCATCCTGAACAAGTGGACTAACCGCAGGTTCATGAATAGGAGAGTGAGGACGAACCTCATTTGCAGTGGGATTGTGAGGACGAACCTCAGTATTAGGTTGATTCTCTTGATTAACCAACAACTGTTCATCTTGCCTACTATCCTCGGTGGTGCGATGAGTACTAAAATCCTCCCCCTCACCGAGAGATAGTTGGTCATCGAGCGGTAACTCATACAACGCTAGACCAACGCTTGGGAACTCATCCTCAAGAAACACCATATTACGTGAATCAACCTCTGTCATGCCACCATTAGGGTGCTCATCATACATAACGTATCCCTTACAATGTTCGGGATATCGTATGAACACCATTTTGGTGGTCCTAGGACCTAGTTTCCCATGTCTCTGAGTTGGGTGGTGTACATAACCAGCCGAACCCCAGGGGCGTAGATGGTCTAAGGAGGGTTTTCTGCCATGCCATAACTCATATGGAGTAGCAGGTACGCTCTTACTTGGCACACGGTTAAGGATGTAAGCTGCCGTAAGTAGGGCATCCCCCCAAAAACTAATTGGCAGATTGGCGTGTGTCATCATTGACCTGACCATATCAAGCAATGTTCGATTCCTACGCTCTGCCACACCATTTTGTTGTAGAGTGACAGGAATCATGAGTTGTCTGTGCATACCCTTTTCCTCACAAAATTCTTTGAACATATATGAGAGGTATTCACGACCACGATCAGTTCGAAGAGTCTTAACTCTCCGATCTAACTGGGTCTCAACCTCAGCTACAAAACGTTTAAACACATCAAGTGCTTCGTAGCGATGTGATAATAGGTACACATACCCATATCTTGAATAATCATCGATGAAAGTGAGGAAATAGAAAATCCCATAACGTGCTTTCATATTCATGGGTCCACAAATGTCAGAGTGAATCAGCTCTAGAGGGCTTGACGCCCTTGAAGCCTTACCAAAAGGCTTCGCGGTCACCTTGCCAGCTAAACATGGCTCACATTTAGGTAACTTAACCTTAGTGAGTTGGTCTAAAAGACCTTCTTTAGCTAGCCGATTCATCCTGTCTTGACCAATATGGCCAAGCCTAGCATGCCACTTAATTGATTCTAAATCGGAATCAAAATGAGAGACAAAGACTGAATGAGAATTATTATAAGATTCATCTACATCAAGTACAAGAAAATAGTACCTTAGTGTAGCGTGGCCAAAGACATTGCCACCATACAAAATGTTCAAACTATCATGACAAGAAGAAAAACCAAAACCGCATTTCATTAAAGAAACTAAGGACAAAAGACAAGTCCGCACTCCAGGTGCGTAGAGAGTATAAAATAGGAGCAATTTATTTCCTCCTTTCAATGTGAGCCAGTACGTTCCAACACCTAGAACGTCTTCTTCACTGTCGTTTCCCAGCACGACAGATTGTGAACCCACCGGATAGCGGTGAAAGTCTATGAAGCCAGCTCTGCCCAAACTATATGTTTGCTTGCTCCCGTATCTACAATCCAATTAGGAAAGGATTTAGCAACTAATGCATGGGAGCATACATATAATTCAGGAGAGTAAGTGGAGAAAGGTACCTTCTTCGGCTCAGGACAATCCCGAGCATAGTGACCTTTCTTGCCATAATTATAGCACTTCACACATGCTATTTTGGTCTCTCCGTTGCCTTTGCCCTTTGGTTTCTTCGCCAATCCTGCCTTTGGCCTACCTTTCTGGGGGGGGCGTGAACCTCTCTTAAACTGCTGACCTCTAGTGTTCTTGTTGCCTTTAGGCCGATTGCCCTTGGCGACAAGAGCCACATTGGGAGTCCCGAACATTTTCAGGCGCTCCTCCTCCATTTCGAGGTGTCTTTGTATCTAACCAAAGGTTTTCAAATGGTCAGAATGAGTTAAGACCGTCTTGACCTGTTCCCAATGTGGAGGTTCATCAGGGAGAGCCCGAATCACATTCAGGACTTGCTCCCCTTCAGAAATATCTTTACCAGCAGCTTTGAGATCACGAATTATGCCATTCATAATTCGTAAATGCTCAACTATTGTACGACTGGAACCCATTTTGTACTGCATCCATTTTAATTGCAAGGTGTGTAATCTTGTTTTGGATGTTTGTCTAAAACGGATTTTGAGTTGATCCCACATGTCCTTAGCCGTGGGATAAACCTCAAATTCACCAATCAGATCGTCATGCATGCAATACAACATTGTAAAGCGTGCTCTACGATTTTTCTTGGACCAGTCTTGGTAGGCCTGTAAGCTTTCTTGATACTGCACAGTAGTAGTCTTAATAGGCTTACCATCTGTATCCTTGCCAGATGATGGAAACTTGGCTACCGTTAAGTGTTCCAACAGGTCTTTTCCTTCCAGAAGATACTGAATCTTCCGTTTTCACATGTCATAATTAGAACCATCTAACTTTTGACTAGTGGACAGTTCAGTGATTATTGCGTTGTTAGCTGCCATATCTACAAGTGTTAAAATATGGACATTAGGCACATTACTCTAAGCAATTAAATTATTAAAAATTTCACCATTCATGTCATATGATCGAAAATTTCGCTAAGCTCATAATCATCTCATATAATCATGAATTAGAAATTTAAATAATTTAATTACCAATTTTCCATAAGAGCTCAATCATATGGACCTTATAAAACCGTTAAACAAATTAACGTTTATTCAAATATCACACAGATATTTTATTGCATTGTATGTAAATACATAACTATTATTAATCTAAACATATATATGAAACAAATTCATATATCACTATTCACTAACTCATATGTTATTTGAAATATAAAATGAATTTATATTTCAATTAGGCATGTGATAAACATATTAACATTCTAATATCATGTTTATCCATTCTAAAAAAGAAAGGAATGTTATCAAATCCAAATAATAAGAATGCAACCAAATAATATAACATTTCTCAAAAGAACTAGAGTTTTTTTGGGTTTGAGTGATAAGTCGAGCTTCCTTAAATCAAGGCACTGATACTGATTCATTGCCATAAAACAAAGTCACGGGCCTTATTTACTCCATAATTCACTCTCTCTGCCTCATCCACAACCCTCATCCTTCGGCTCTCTCTATCTCTTCAACCCTGCGAGGGTTTTCGACCTCGGCACTCAGCCGAGGCCTGCACCGTCTGCTTTTAAATGTCAGCCCAGAAATTCGACCACCCCTTGAGGTCGAGCACCATGGCTAACTCACCGTGAACTACACCAACCTAGATGATGGTACACCCCCCTAGCCGCCTCTTTGAACTCAATCCCTGGGTCTACCACCAACCAAATCGGCCCAAAAACTGCGCCAACGTGTAGATCGGCCGCAGAGCTTTTGACTGGCGCCACCCACTCGCTGAACGCGCCACCACCGTGACGGCGCGTGACATACACGCGGGGGCGTGATGGGTTTGCTTGACTTGGTTTTGGCTGGGATTTGCAGATCAGGGGTCGATTAAGGGTTTGGGAGGAAGGAAAGAGCCGAAAGGTGTTTTCGTTGGCGGCGCGTGACTCACACGCGCCACCCCTCCCCGGCGGTACTGATGGGTTCTTGGTAAGTCTCGTTCCACCCTCCCCTTTTTTTTTGGGTTTGTCTAGGCATGAGAGAGGGCCGTGAGGTTCTGGGTTTGGGAGGTCGGGAACAGATCCGGGGTCGGGGTCTCGGCAATCAGATTATACTAAAATCATCATGCATCATACTAATATCTGAAAGCATGATGTTTGACATTAAATCCATGATTGTATGAGTATGAATCTGGACATGAATACTTGGAACATAAATGTACATTTGAGGCCTTTGAATTCAAGCAAATTCATACAGAATAGCATGAATATTAGAACATAATTGCCACGGCTTCATACAGAAATGTCTCATGAATTCACACAGATTCTTTTTTTTTTTTTTTGATATGAATAATTGCCGAGGCATGTTACTTTATCAGATTATCATTTCAGGCATGCTTGCACATTCACAGAGCATTATTATAATCTAAATTTAGGCAATATGCATAAACACACAGTTTTGCATAAGTCCAAATCATTCACGTTTAATCAGAATGTATCCATTCGGGGCTAGCATCATGGAGGCTTGGCTCTGATACCACTGTTGGAGAATTAGGATTACCTGGTAATGCGGAAGTTCGGTCCTCGGATCTTCACTTGCTTGATTGCTACCCACGAATTGGTGGCTACTAGAGTCATCAGTAAGTCACACTCTAAACTCGAAACCTTAGAGATGGTTAGGTTGAGACGGAATCAGAGACAATTAGAGATATTTGTTTACTGTGTTGTTTACTGTGTTGATTTCTGCTTTTTGTGTCTACATCCAGACACACACACCCCCATTTTATAGTAGCAGAAACCTGAAACTGATTTAGGCCTTTAATAGGCAGATTAATACCCAATTAATCCCCTTGTAACTGACAAATAAATGGGGTGTTTATGGTCATTAAAACTGTGTGACCGTTACCGGTCAACGTGGAAGAATTTTGCTAGTTTCTGAACTTTTGTTTTGTGTGTGCATGTATAAGTATGTATGTATGTATATATATATATATATATATATATATATATATATATATATATTCTAATCAAGCTGTATGTTGCTGTCAGATTGGAACAAAATGAGGATTTCTATCAACATCATCACCCAGAACCGTGTTCATTCGCTGACAAGGCTTCTGACATCTCTGAGCAATGCCTATTATTTGGGGGATGAGATCCCAATCACCTTCAACATGGACAGCAAAGTGGATGAAGACACTATAAAGTTGGTGAGCACATTCGATTGGCCACACGGGCCTAAGACCCTAAGGCGGAGAATCATCCAAGGAGGACTCATTAGAGCTGTAAGTGAGAGCTGGTACCCATCTTCAGACGATGATTTTGGTCTCCTACTTGAAGATGATATTGAAGTTTCTCCTCACTATTACCTTTGGATCAAATATGCGCTCTTATCCTACCACTATGACCCACAAGTTTCTCTTCCCGAGCTCTCATCGATATCTCTTTACACACCGCGTTTGGTTGAAGTGGTAAAGGAAAGGCCCAAGTGGAATGCAACGGAGTTCTTCAAAAGAATTCATCCAAACACCCCCTATCTCCACCAGCTCCCCTGCAGTTGGGGGGCTGTCTTCTTCCCAAAGCACTGGAGAGAATTCTACGTGTATATGAACATGCGTTTCACTGAGGATGCCAAGAAAAACCCTGTTCAAATCCCCAAGTCCCGAACAAACGGTTGGCAAGCTTCATGGAAAAAGTTCCTGATTGACATGATGTACTTAAGAGGGTACGTAAGTCTTTATCCAAACTTCGCAAATCAGGCTAGCTTTTCAACTAATCATATGGAGCCCGGGGCTCACATTAGTGCTAAAGACAATGTTCTGAGGCATGATAAGGCCGATTTTGAGGTTCCCCTATTGCAAGATGACTTCAGGAATTATTTGCCTAATGGGAAGTTGCCCCCAGCATCACGATTGCCCTCGCTTAACCTCTTCAATCAGGCTGTCTCGCTCAAGGGTTTAAAGGCAGCAGGGGCAAAGCTGAGGATGGACGTGATCAACTGTACTGAAACAGAAATTGTAACTGTACACCATAATACGGGGCTTCCTAACCAGTGTGCCAAGTTCTGACAAACTGAATTTGGCTTGTCAATAGTAATTCTTTTTTGTTCTTTTACTGGATTCATCAACAGCTACCCAGCCTAAATGGTGGGATTGACACTTGATTTTGGTTGCTAGATGTAATTCATGAATTGAGGGAAGGAAAAAAAAGGGGGGGGGGGGTAAAAACCTGGGTAGGCTTGTTTGGTTCCCTATTCGGACCAAAGGAGTGAAGCTGTCTAAGAATGTCGCAAGCATTTCTGTTGTCTAATTGCACTGAAGTTCCGAAAGTGATCATGTTTAGCTCACCATATTGAAATAAATTAAAACAATGAGATACCGTATTATTTCTCAAGCAGTTCACTTCCTTCTATCTGAAAGACAGAGACCAACTTGAAGCATTGGAGTGCCCCCCAACTGCCCAGCCCAGCTTTTGTTAGGGTTCACTTGCTTCTATCTAAAGGACTAAAACAAACTTTTCAAAAGATTCTACCTTACCATCGAATTTTATTGTAATCCAAATATGTCAATTTATGTTATCATTCTATAGCACATAACTTTTCAAAAGATTCAGGTTTTGCCATCGAATCTATACTATACTATTATATAAAGGCAATGTTGTGCTGACGTAGATTTTTCCTGCATTGTCAAAAGTCAGAACTTTTGGGCCATAACATTAATCCTCACTCTTAATCACATCCGTTCATATTAATTAATCAATTCTAATAAGAGGAAGGAAAAAAATTATTAACAAGAAAAATATAAACATTACTTATGGAAACATTAAAAGGAGGTAAGAATGAGAATGTTAATCACTACATTCTTAAAATATAGTATATTTAAAATATAGTATATAATTACCAAAAAGTGGCCATTTGTTAATCTTCTCCACCCATATCGTGTTCCCTTAATTCCTATTAATTATTGCTCTGCATTCCAATCACTGCAAACTTACCAAAAAATTAACAAAGAGTACTGTGTGTTCAAGCCACGTAGTTGACTGTTGGAAGATTAACTGGAATTGCTCCTTTCTTGAATTAACATATAGCAGTGCAAACTTACCCAAAACTTCGTTTTCAGTGATTGGAATGCCTATAGTAAATTAACAGTGAATTTACTATAGGAAGTTAAAACATAGCAGAGATTGGAAGACACGTATTATGAGTGGCGTATATTAATATAATATGGATCGTATTTCAATCACTGCAAACTTATCAAAAAATTATTCCTCTTAAAATAATATATACATTATTTAGGAGACCATTATTATTATTATGTGTTCAAGCGGTCAATTTACTGTCCAAGCAAGCATTGATTGAAGTCTGCAATATTAATCTTCTTGAATTAACAACTTCGTTTCCAGTTATATTATTTTCTTTTTATTCGTTGTCCGTTGTGCTTCAAATTAATCTTCTTTAATTTTTAGGGATCAACATACGGTAAGGAAGAGGTTTGCATTAATCTAGGTCGATTTAAAAAAATTCATCTTGCTTCCCCTCTTTCATCTTCTTGCTAGGATGTTTATATTTTTCTTGCACTCAGTTTTTTTTATATATTTTTGTAATTTGTAGGGATCAAAATGCAATAACGACGATGTCTTCATCGATTCTATAGGTACACTTTCATACAATTAATTCTATTCTACATATGGGTAAAGAAAAAATCAGAAAAATTTTTTAATTAACTTTTAAACTTTTAATTTTATGAACTTGCATGTGTGTATGTACATATGATTTGCTAAACACTCTCTCTTTCTTTAATCTTTAGTTGACTAATTGTATCACAAGTGGAAAAATTTGTATTAATAAATTTTTTCATACATAATTTGTTTTATATTCATCTAAGAAACAAGTATCGTTCTTTACTACTACCCCAAATAAAACATCAATCAAATATCATAAGATAAATTATTGTGGGAGATCTTGGTGTATTTTTCTTCTGATCTATCATATATATTCCAAAATATTTTGGTCCAATATTAAAAACATTCTTTTAATGGAAAAAAGAACGAAAATTTGAGAAGAACATCAAATTTATGTCATTTTCTGCACTGTAATTATAATACGCTTGAAGAGAGAGGGGAAAAAAAATCATTCATGTACTGGTAACAACAAAAAAAGACAAAGGTTTTAAAAGGGAAAACCGTTATTAATGTTAATCGTTATTCAATTTCTAGAGCCTGAGTTCTGAGAAAGAAAACAAAATCAAAGGCTAGGGATATATGAAAGTGAAAGATTGTCCAAGTTAATGTCACCCTCAATTTTGGCATAATTCTCCATAAAAGACTGCCCCAGTATATATAATCCATCAAAATAAGTTTATTATGTACTAATACTAATAAAAATAGCTTCAGTGATAGTTAGTAACCAACTATCACATTATTTTATCTAAAGGTCTTAATCATTTAAGTATTTTTCAATAAACTATCACCTAAGCTATATTATTTTAATTGATAATAGTATAGATACAATTAATGTTAATCAAATTATTTTTGGGTATTATGGAGAACTTACTATCTATACTCTACTATTTATCAATGTTTCAATTATAGATTTTGTAAGATTTTTCCTATGAATACAATCTATAATGCAATGCCTATATTTAAGTATTAAAAACAATATTATTTTAGTTGACTGATTGTACTGTGTAATTGATTATAAGAATAGTAAAATAAAAATAGACATCTATATTGTAATAGGGTCAAGTCAATGTCAACCAACAAATTATTGTAAAGGACCCTATGGGTGACACAAATTTATTTAACCAAACGTACAATTTATTTTTCTTTTTAGGGTTAATTGATTTGTATACTTGGAAAAAATTGTTAATTTGCATAGACAACAGCTATTGTTTACTGTTATTTTTATTTCTTTTTTTTTTTTTTAAGATTGAGATAGCTATATATCATTAAAAGAGGAAACAACATGTCCTAATAACCAAATTAGTGTATCCGAGTTGGTAAATTTATTGTGCAAGCACTCAAATTTGGAGACTATGGCAACTTTGTTTTAGATTTAGATAGCTAGGGTTTTGAATACAATAAGACAAAAGAAATAAATAAAAATAAATATAAACAAAAGTAAAAATATCTCAATTTTATTGATTATCTTGAGCTCTCAATTTTGAATTTGTTCCTAAAATAGAGTGCATGATATTGGAAAGTTCATAATAATTTGGGCGGTAATAGTTGTCCTATTACTAGAAATTTATAGAAAAAATCTATAATGCAATGTTTCAAGTATAATAATATAGATACAATCATAGGTTGTTTTAGATTCATTTAGCATGATTTTTAGATTCATTTTGACTACCTATAATCTCTATCATAATTTACATCGTGCCTTTCACAATCATAGGTTGTTTCAATTGTTGAGTTTTAATGGCTGTGTATGAAATTGCTACCTATTTATATTTTTAATTAAATTTGAGTTTCATTTTCTAAATTATGATGTTAACTTTGTCTCTACTGAACATTCCTATATTCAAACTATCTAGTATAGCATGCACCATGTAAAGTACGAGTCCAGACTAGTTTTATTTTAATCCAAATGTGTCATTAATTTATGTTATCATTCTATAATTCAAATTTGTCATTAATTTATGTTATCATCCTCAAAATGCCACTGAGGATTCATTCGGACTAAAAAAAATTGTCATTCGTTGCAACTCGATTATAGTGGCATTTTTGATCTCATAAAATAAATTAATGACACCTTTGGAATTTTTTTTTGAAACGCTCAGTGGCAGTTTATGTCGAGAAAGTAGGTTTAGCCGCCAGGTATATAGAACACAGTCTACGACCACACAGAGGCACAAACTTTTTGGGGGGGGAGGGGAGAGATGGGAAGTAAATCGGCCTTGAAAAATTCAAACCTAGGCATCATTTTTATCCCAAAATTCGTTAGTCAATTTGTAGGCCGATTTTGGTTTTTTAAGTAGTATAGAAAGTATCCGTAGTGGACGAAATGCATTCCAGTATCTGGGCTCTGTGATCCGACTGTAGCCTTGCAATGTATGGTCCTGAATGCTCAGCACACAAGATAGAACGAGACAATGTTCCGGCGTGCGTTCCATGCTTTTCTTTTCTTTTCTTTTTTTGGGCTTTAATTAACTTTTCCTTTTTTGGGCTAAAAAAAGTTGTATTGTGTAGTAGATGCATGACAAATGTTTTATTCGGTGATCTAAGTTGGAGCTTCGTTGGATGTAGAGGTGAGGAAAGGGCAATCCAAAAGTTGAAGCTTTGGATGATTGGAGGCCCAGACCCCCAATTGGAGTTCCAAAAACGGAACTTGCACTTCCTAGGGCTTGCTTGGGAGAAGAGTGCCCATCATTCCTCTTACAACATTCTTAATGATATAATGGCCTGAATGACTCATTGAGGTATGTTTCTAAGCCATTGTACCACCAATGAGGAGTCCTCTTGAATAATGAGTCATGAGTCATCCATGTAGTAAGACAGGTTGGAGTTTAGGTAACGTCATCACAGGAATCCCCCCATTACCAAACATCTTCTCGTCACAAGCTTTTGTTTTAATTCATGAGAGCGACCCACAAATATGGATCTCTTAGGTTTTGGTTTGTACAATTAGCATAACGTGGCACAATCTTGTACCAAGCCAAAGAGTTGATCTTTTTACAGAAACTTGTTTCCAAACAACTATGTAAAATGAATTTATTGCTCTTTCCTAAATGTTTACAGTTCTTGACTGTAGAGGCTAGCTTGTTTGATTTTCGTTACTTCTAATTACTATCTAATTCTTGGTCTACTTATGTGTTTCCCTTGCTAGCTCTATTCTAGATCTACAAATTGGGAGGAGGGGCTTTCCATCTTCTTGCACACCTCTTCTCCTCGATCTCTTCTAAATCGTGTGTCTAATCATACTGAAAACACAAACGATGATAATGGCAATCCTATAACAACCCACTACCCTCTCATCATTCTCCATCCGAAACTGCAAATTCGAGTTCAATGGATATAGGTGCAGCTCCTCATTCACGCCATCCGCTTGCTATGACCTACCTGAGTTTCATTGACTCAGTTAGGCTCAATATGGCAAAAAACAATCCTACTCTTAGTCCCTCAGTTCAATTACAACTTGTTCTTCACAGTGAGCAACATCCATCTATATATGCACTAGACTCCACTAGCAATGCAGATCTTGAATGATCCTAACCTCCAAGCTAAAGAGAGGAATGAGCCGCTTCCTATCATTCTTGAGATCCATCGTCATATAGAAGAACTTATTAGCTTGGGGGAAAGCACAACCTCTTCCTATTATTATCAATAGACTAAACTCGACTAGAAACATATTAAAAGTTAGGTAAAATACATTAACTTGGGTAATGGGTGGGTTCTGTTGAGATTTGATTCCACTATTGATAAAGCTTATGTGTGGCATATGTGTCTTAGTTTGTCAAGGATCTTAAACTTTTTAAGGTCCTTAGGTCCCCTACTGCATTTCCTTATTCAGCAACCATAGGTCGGATTGTCTAATGGGTGTGTAACATGCATCTTCCTTTGAGTTATGGAGGAAGAAATTTTGACTGAACTGCTTAGGTCTATCAGAAATGTGGTTGAGGTTGAGCATAATGCTCTTTTTCATTAAAAAGGTGGATTTGCTAGCGTTTGTCTTAATGTAGACGTTATTGAACCCCTACTTGGAACCTCGAATATTCCCACTCCCAACTCTGAGCTCCTTATTCCTATTACACATGAAAGGTTATACGAAGCCTGTGCCATATGTGGGAGCTAAACCCGGTTCCCTTAAGTATTGTCATTGCATTCTATCTGTTCCTAAAATTAAAGTGGTGATGAAAAGGTTCCAGTCTCATGGTTTTGTTAAATCTCAACCTCGTAATGGAGTTTCTTGTTCTAATAAGAAATAAATTATCTCTCGGGAAAGGAAGATTCCCACTAGTCACTTTAGAATTATGAACTCAAACCTAAAATGATTCATTCTCCTCGTAACAAAGGAAAGGAAGTGCCTTCTCTATCTAAGGATAATGATAAAGTTGTGTCTGTTGATCCCAAACATGTGACTCTTTATAAGACTCCAAGCAGCCTCATTCTGGATGGTACTCATGTGGATGTGGGTGGTGGTAGCTTATTCATGCAACTCTCTGCTCAACCTGCTCATCCTCATGATTTGTTCCCTCTGGAGACTTGATCCATTGATTTCAATGCTACTTTTATTGCTACAACTTGGCCTTGTAACCCTACTTCTCATCTTGAGGAGGTTGCTTTACCTGTTCAAGATTACGACACCATCTCTAATTACCTTGAACTACCTATGATCATGATGAGAGGGAGGATGTTTTTCTAGATTGGTAGATAAAATAGGACTAACCTGGATGCAGAAGTATACTGTCGGTAATAGTCCACGTTTATAAGAATACCAATCCACGTCAATAAGAATATCAAGCGGCTACTAGAGTCGCTTTAGGTTTTCATGTCCTAAACTCGAGAACTCGATAGATGGTAGTTTAGCCGTGAGAGAGAAATAGGAGAATATGGGAGATATAATATTCACCTCATAGCGTCTAACGAGGCTAACTCCCTTAAACCCCTTTATATAGCTTAGGGGGTAGCTAAGGTTGTCGCCCTAGGCAACTTAAGTGGCCGTTGCGCCTAAACCTATTAGGCCCGATTAATAGCTCCCACTCGGCCACTTAGGTTGTAAACACGTATTCTCCATGTATCACAACTCCTCACACTTTATACCAGGAATAGGACGCGTGACCAAAAATAACAAGTGGTGTTATATTAAGTTATCATCCAACTAACATAATACTTTCACGAAATACGATACCCAAAACCATCCCAAGACATCACCAGTGGCATCTCTAATCTCTTATGCCTGATATATTATATGATTATGTTTTCAACATAATCGCCCGGGTTGATATGGTGATGGTGGATCGGTTTTTCCTTAAACACTCATGAAATTTCATCTTAGTTTAATTACTTTCTTAACGTGTTCTCGTTGAACAGTATACATCATGATTCTTGAGAATTATATTAAAGTAGCATCATCAAGTTTCGAATTCACATCATAGCTTTAAGTCAAAAGGGTCATCGTTCATAGGGTCACACAGTGACAAGAGATAGGAAAGTCAATTGTCACTCTATGTATGGGTCGTCTTATAAGCACACATAGTATGAGATGTGTGTCATGGCATAGCTCCCACTCAACTGGGCACGTCACTCTTTATACCATACGAATCGTCAGTCTAGATTTTCATCCAAAAATCTAACCTGAGCCACTAGATCAACATACTGAATGTTAATCTTGACACTTAAGATTCGGCTTTTAAGGCTTCGATATGAAAACTTATTTCATACTCAACTCCCTCGAGTCTCATCTTAGTCTCACTAAGGCGAGTATATTCATTCTACTCATACACTTCCAGTGCAAGTAATCAACATTACACACCTAGTGCTAATATGATTCAGTCTCATCCTACCTGCTACTCAAGCGTCAGGGAGATTGCCTGTGTGACTAGGCCAATCAGAAGCCTGTGACATTTCGATATGCCTAACGTGCAACAATAAGTTATGAGCATTTTGCCCATTTACAAAAGAAACATGTCTATCACGAACCAGAACACGTCTAAATACCAAACCTTATGAATTCCAAGACTCAACCAATGAGTTTTGAACGTATCATTAGGAATGGGTTTAGTTAAGGGAACATAATCACCTTGTTAGTCTATATATATACCCAATGGCAATGCTTTTTGTCTCTATGGTGCAAGATACACAATCTACCTCCATAGCTGACATTGTTATGCAGCTTTGCTGCTTGCTGCACCATGACATGGCTCTCCCAGTTAGGGTAAAGGCATGTGCTGAGGTTGACTTAGACTCATCCGATTCACCACCCCAATCAACATTTGAGCATCCTCTCAACTTGAGGCCTGCTTCTTGATAGCAAAAGGCTGAGTTATCAATACCACAAAGGTAGCGCTTGATTCTCCTGATGACTTGTCAATTAGGAAGTTTTGGGTTACTTTGATAATGACTTATCAAACTAACCACAAAGTAATGTCAGGCCATGTACATAACATGGCTTACATTTAGGGACATTTGTTCATTATCTCTATTTTGTCATCTGTTTTAGAACATTGAGCAAGACTCAAGGTTAGACTCTTCTGAACTGGAGTATCTGTGGGGTATGAATTATAAACCCAAAATTGTTCCAAGACATTTTGATGCATGCTTCTTGGGAGGACTTTAGATTATTTCCACTCCCAGGACATACCTGGCTTCACCCGTGTCCTTTGTCTCAAAGACATGGAATGACTACCTTTTAGTGGCTTTCATTAGCTCCAAGTTGTTCCTAGTAAACAGTATGTCATCAACATAAGGAACATAATCCCCATGTTGATCTATCGACATACACAATGGTCTTTTGAAACCACACATAAGCCAAAATGACTTTATGGAATCTAGAGTACCAAGAACTAGAAGATTGCTTGAGATCGCATATGGACCTTTTAAGATGACACACATTGTCCTCTTGTCACTTTGATACAAAATCAATGGGTTAGTCCATATAAATCTCTTTCTCAAGAGCACTATTGAGAAAAGCAACCTTTACGTCCATTTCAAACAACTCAAAGTCCGAATAGGCAACCAGGGCT
Source organism: Carnegiea gigantea (assembly GCA_029747015.1). Classification (NCBI taxonomy): domain Eukaryota; kingdom Viridiplantae; phylum Streptophyta; class Magnoliopsida; order Caryophyllales; family Cactaceae; genus Carnegiea; species Carnegiea gigantea. The sequence goes on from JAKOGI010001875.1 coordinate 114,365, forward strand.
AGGAGTATTCGGGCCTGAACTTATCAATTGAACTATCCACCCGATGTTTTATCTTGAAGACTTATGTCGGGGTGGAGTTTCAACGAGTTCTCAAACACTGTCAGTGAGTCCATCTCATCCCTTATGGCATCCAATCACTCTTTGTAATTTTGTGAACCAACCGCCTCTTGATAAGAGGTAGATCCCTCAACTCCCAAGGAAGTGCATAGGAATATTTCCTCAATATTTGAAAATATTACCGAGAAATTCTTTCACACTCAATCCTTGGGATCCTGGGACCTTCATTATTTGTCTGCCTAGATGAGAAATCCCTCCCCCTTTCTCTAAGAGACAAGAGACCAAGTGTTCCTCTCCTTTTCTCTAAGAGGCATGGAACCCTGAATAGGGAGAGAGGATTACTCCCACTATCCATTGGAGGTGAGATCCTGAACGTGAGGGCTAACTATATGTTCAGGAATGACTCTCCTCAACATTTGGAGATTGAGAACGAATCTCATTCTCCTTAACAGACAAACCTTCACTATTCCTACCAAATAAGAAAGGTGTACCATCCTCCGTGACTTAGTGAGAATTCAAATCTTCCCCCTCACCGAGAGGTGATTGAAAGTCTTATTGTAACGCATACAAATTGAGTTTCTTTTGAATTTCACCAAATGCTAAGAAACTTATCCTTAAGAAAACCATCATCGCAGGAATTCGTTTCACGAAGAAAATGTTCATGATCTCGATTGGTTCGAAGAGTTTTAATATTTCGTCCCAATTGAGTCCTACTACTGCTATAAAGTATGTGAACACATCAAGTATCTAATAGCGGTGAGATACTCGGTACACATACTTGTACCATGAATATGTAGCTCCATGATATGCTTTCACATTCATGGACCGCACATGTCTAGAGTGAATGAATGTTAAGGGATTCGATGTCCTCAAAACCTTACAAAAGGATTTCCTATTGCTTTACTAGCTAGATATAACTCACATCATGCAACTTAAGCCTAGTGAGTTGGTCATAAAAGACCATCTTTAACTAGTTTGTTGACTTTATATTGACCCTCATGGTAAAACGAGCATGTTTAAAACATATTCGAAAATGGGACAAGGATGGAAGATATTTTATTTCGTCAAACCTTTCAATGTGACATGGCCAAACAAATCACCATGCCATACGATATCTAAGACATCTAGACGAAAATTAAAGAAAACTTATCTTAGGAACAGAAGACACAAGAAAAATTTCGCACCTCAGGTGTATAGAGAGTATCGTGAAGAGACAACGTAGTCCCTTTAAAGAGCTTCAAATGATTTGTCCTTAATTTAAGGACATCTTTTTCATTGTCGTTACCAAAAATAACAATTTGTGAACCCACCGTGTATTGGTGAAAATTCAAAAACAACTTGTTCCTGAACTATGTGCTTGGTTGCTCCCGTATCTGCAACCTACTAAGGATCATATTTAGCAACAAATGCTTGGAAGCATACATAATATCCAGGAGTGGCTATGGAAGAAAGTATCTTTATCGACTTAGGACAATTCCAAGGATAAGATCTGTTATTTCCACAGTCATAGCACTCATACGTGCTATATGCCTCTCTTTCTTTTCCTTAGTCTTTTTCCCTTTCGCAATACCAATCTTAGGTCCAGAACTTTATGAGAAAATGGATCTGGATGAACCTGATACTCAGCTAATCCCACGCATACTCAACAGTGGGATGACTTTTAATTCCCTCACCAGATCGACATCATATGCAATACGACAAAGTATAGTATGTTGATGGATCCTTTCTCGAACCACTTTTGGTATACTTTTAAATTTTCTCGATACTGGTCACTAGCAGTATCATCTTTGCCATCCAAGGAGACATAGAACCTAACGAGGGTACTAACAGCTCACTCTCGCTTAGAGGAAACTGAATCTTCTGAGACTTTGTGTCACAGTCTGTGCTATCAAGTTCTTATTGGTAAACAAATTATCAATCATATTTTAATTGCCATATCTAAAAATATATATTTGTAAAATGGACATTAGGCACATTTTCAAATAATTAAATTATCAAAAAACTCCATTATCCATGTCGCATGATCGAAAATTTCGCTAAACTCATAATCATCTCATACAAGCATGAATTAGAAGTTTTAATAATTTAATTATCACATTTTTTCATAAAAATAAAATTTATGGAGAACATCATGGTTAAACTAATTAACATTTTAGAAATATCACAAAGATATCGAACTTTATGTAAACCAAATTTACATAAAGTTGTCTCATTATATATAACTACTAATATGTCATCTAGAACTTTTTCAATGACATATCAAACATGAAATTCAGATTATTATATAAAACGCATTTATATAATAAAATGAATCTATATTGCGAAACATATTCGAATAATAACATGTTACAAAAGAAGTTCATAAAAGGCCCAAATAGCATTATATAAAGCACATTTATATAATTATATATAACATGAAACTTATTCAAATGTTACTCACAAATTATAAAACACATTTATAACATTACGAATTTAAATTTCATGAAACCAATTCGTAAAATACCGCTAAATTACATAATTAGTAGATAACATGAAACGAATCCACATTCATTAATTTGGGCAAGAAAAAAGTGCTAAAATTAGCAAATTCACTACAACTCACGCAGTTCGTATATATAAAACACATTTATACAATACTACTAATTGGTGATTGACATAAAACATATCCATATAATCGAATGCAACATAATCTGTAACATAAAATATATCCAAATATTAATCGCAATTAATTATATATAGAACAAATCCGTATAACATTAAAGTTTGGATGAAATGAATTCATAGTAAAGCTCGCAAATTATATAAAACGCATTCATATAATATTGCAAATTTAAATTTCATGAAACAGATTCATAAAATAATCAGATATCCTATATATCTAAATAATAGCATGAAACTTGTTCATGTAAAACTAATGAATCATTTTTGTTAACTACAACAATGATAGAACAATTAACTGATTTATAATCGCTCATGTTTTTGCGTGAAATTATTAAATCATGAAACATATTCACATGACGGGATATTATATAAAACATATTTATATAATATAACTTATGAAATATATTTATTTACCGACCAAGGGGATTTTTATATCACATAGATATTTATTGAGTTCGAGTAAAACAAAATTACGTCATACACACTAATTTTATATATGAAACAAATTCATATAACTTCAACCCAATGGATCGATAATAAGTTACTCGGTCAAGAAAATGTCAAGTTGATGTATATATAAAACGAATTTATGTATAACATTAAACATATTAATGTTTTATAACGAATTCACGCATTCAGGATTAAAACTAATCCGCAACCTTAATTCAGCGAATGAATTAACTGCATGAAACTTTATCAACTTGAATATCATTATAATTCAATTAAAAATCATGCTATGACTAATGATAGTAATTAAACAGCAATGGCTGAAAAATAATTCGGCCCAAAATAGTCGAAAATAGTCTGACCTATGTCATTGAAATACATCAAGAAGCAAGCCGGCCCAAAACACAAATGAGCCTTTTATAAGTGAGTGAACTCACTTACCCGCCCATCCTCTACTCCTAATCTGAGTCTCTCTCTCTCTCTCTCCCCCTCCCCTTCTTGGTGTTTCTCTGCCAGCCTTCGAATTCTCTCTCCACTCTCTTCAACCTCTCTACCCATCTCTATCTCTCTAGCTCCCCCAGTGCCATGGCCATGGAAATGGGCCACTAAGCTCTTTCCTCGACACCACGAGCACGGCAGCCGCTGCCGCCGTTCTGGGTTTTTTCCCAAAAAAAAAAAAAATGATGACCACCGCCACACTAAAAAGCCCTCAGCCTTCGACCTACGCTAGCCTGATGAGAACCGAGGGTACCGCGGTGTAGATTGGCCAAAAACAAGTATAGAAAAACGACCCACACGACCGACGCGCCACTGAGGTGGCGGCGCGTGGATGCACGCGCTTCCAAAAATGGCAGTCTTTTGGGTTTTCTTTCGATGCCAGTGCCACACGCTTCCAAAAATGGCGATCTTCCGGGTTTTCTTTCGATGCCTGCATAGATCGGCGATGACGAGGAGTTTTGCGAAGAAGATCGTGAAACGTCCTTCGTCAGCAGCGTGTGACGGTCACGCGCTACCCCTCCGTAGTGTCTGTCTAATGGGTATGGTCCGGCTCACTTATTTCCGTTTCCTACCTCTTTTTTTTGTTTTAATTAGAGCCGAGGTCGAGAACTAGGCAGAGGGGTTTCCAGTTTGGGGTTTTGATGTGAGGGAGATGGGGTTTCGAACCTAGGCTTTGTAGCATGTTAATGGTTTCGAATGAAAACATGCTTGCATATTTAATCACATATTCAGCTTTATTCATGGGTTATCAATCGAATTAATCATTTGATGAATCAGAACATATCATATATTCTTAGTCTTCAAATCTAGGTTTTTAACAAAAACAGCAACATACAAGCATTCATGAATTAGACTGTTTAGAATTGCACTTAGAATCGTGATTTGGATGCATAATAACGATTATCAACCAACTAATCTGGGCAAGATTTGCATATGAACCCATAAAATCGCATAAAGGATCATGTTTTCACGTTTTAACAGCATGATAGCATAATACTAATCAAGTTTTAGCATACTAATCTAAGATTAACACATAATCTCATAAAATCATGCTTGTCAAACATGTTAAGCGATCTGGGCATAGATTTATTTCAATATTGTGACTAAATTACCAATTTTTAGTCAATTCATGGCATTAAAACCATAGAAGCATGCTTTTGATTGCATAATTAAATAACTGATCATATAGTCATGTTCTCATAATCTAAGCATGCTTATTAATCAGATTTTAAATGCATTAAACAGGACTAATCCGAACAGTTTTGGCTCTAATACCACTGTTAAATAAAATAGGACTAACCTGGATGCGGAAGTATACTGTCGGTAATAGTCTACGTTTATAAGAATACCAATCCACGTCAATAAGAATACCAAGCGGCTACTAGAGTCGCTTTAGGTTTTCACGTCCTAAACTCGAGAACTCGATAGATGGTAGTTTATCCGTGAGAGAGAAATAGGAGAATATGGGAGATATAGTATTCACCTCACAGCATCTATCGAGGCTAACCCCCTTAAAGCCCTTTATATAGCTTTAGGGGGTAGCTAGGGTTGTCACCCTAGGCGACTTAAGTGGCCGTTAGGCCTAAACCTATTAGGCCCGATTAACATAGATGATCATCAAACTAGAGATCACATTTAAATCCACAAAGACAAGGAAGCTGCAGGGGCCAAGTATTCTTCCCACTACCTTAATTAAATGACCATTTTAGTTGCTTTTGGGTGATTTTGGGGCCTTAGATGATAGGGAGTATGCTTTTAGAGTATCTTTTGCGATATAAGATTACATTTATTTTGCCTAGGCATTCTTGTTATCTTTTGCCTTGTTGGGTGGCTTTTGGGGTTGTTGCTCCTAACAATTGATCGATGTTGTGGTCCTTAGGTTTATGTTGGTTGTTGAGGTCATTTGGCCCTCCCGCCCCCCTTTGGAACTTATAAGATAGTTGTATTTCATTTTTGTCTTATTTCAATTTGTGTTATGAAAGTTCTGTTTTAATACATAGGGTTAGGGATCGTGTTTTGATCAAACTTTTGTTGTATTGTTAAGGCACCATTGTTTTGTTAGTGATTAAGGAATCAGGCCTCTTGCTCCCTTTTTCTCCACTACAAAGGAGCTTCAATTGTATTCTATGTTCTATTTTAATTGAATGTGATCTGACCCTTCTATTTTTGTAAGCCTGCTTTTTACTTTGGTAGTGTTGGTTGGAAGGAAAATGGTTTTTTCAGAAAATCATTTTCTATGGAAAATATTTTTCCTAGAAAAATGAATTTTCATATCACATTTTCCGTTGTTTGGTACAAGATAAATTAGTTTCTATGAAAAAGAGGAATATGACAACTGAATTATTTAAATAGTAAAAAATATTGACTGAATGGTCGTAGTTGAGATAAATGTTGACCAAATGAAGGAATTTTGAGTTTAAAATTTATATTTGAGTTTTTTTTTCAATAGTTCCTCTCGGATAATCAAGTTTCCAATTCAATCTAAACCGTTGAAATTATTTTAGTGACAAAAACATCAACTGAATTGCTTAAGTGGCGAAAGATGTCAATTCAATTGCCATAACGGAGAAAAATGTTGACCAAATGAAGGAAAGTCGTACTCAAAATCTGAATTTAAACCTATTTTGATCTTTCATATCCGATGATCAAGTTTCGATCCGAACTATTGAAATTGTTCTAGTGGTAAAAAAACATTGACTGCACTGTTTAAGGGGCAAAAATATCAATTGCATTAACGTTGTGGAAAAAAATGTTGACCAAATGAAAGAATATCAAGCTCAAAATCTGAATTTGAGCCTGTTTAATATTTTCTATCTGATGATGAAGTTTTCGATCCAAACTGCTAAAATTGTTTAGTGGTGAGTCGACTGAATTGTTTTAGGTAGTGTTTGGTTAGAAGGAAAATAGTTTTCCCAAAAAATCATTTTTTGTGGAAAATTTTTTTCCAAGGAAAATTGATTTTCATGTCACATTTTCCGTTGTTTGGTATAAGATAAATCATTTTCTAGGAAAAAAAGAAAACATCAATTGAATTGTTTAAATGGCAAAAAATATTAACTGAATGGTGATAGTTGAGATAAATGATGATCAAACGAAGGAATTTTAAACTTAAAATTCAGATTTGAGTTTTTTCAATACTTCTCCTCGAACAATCAAGTTTTGATCTAAAACCGTTGAAATTATTTTATTGAAGAAAAATATCAACTGAATTGTTTAAATGGCAAAAGATGTCAATTAAATGGTCGTGGCAGAAAAAAATGTTGATCAAATCAAGGAATGTCGTGCTCAAAATTTGAATTTGAGCCTATTTTAATCTTTTATATCCGATGATCAAGTTTCGATCCAAACTATCGAAATTATTCAAGTGGTGAAAAATATTGACTACACTGTTTAAGGGGTAAAAAATATCAATTGAATTGCCGTTGTGAAAATTTAAATTTGAGTTTATTTTAATCTTTTCCATCGGATAGTCAAGTTTTGATTCAAAGTATTGAAATTGAATTTTGCACTTAAATTTTAGCTGATCATATCATCAAAGAGTTGAAGTAAAAAAATCAACTTCCTATCTGCTCAAAAAAGAAGTCATTTTCCTCCATTGGGGGAAAATCATTTTCCTTGGAAAATAGTTTTCCTTCTTTTATTGTACCAAACGGAAAATTGGAAAATCATTTTTCGAAAAAACCATTTCCCCCCCAACCAAACACTTTATGTAATCTATGTAACTGAATTCAACTATCTACTCATCTCTAAGCTAAGCAAGGAAGAATTTGTTCAGATTTTCTCCAAGGATGTATCTTATCGATCCATTCAAGTAAAGTTCACAATAATGATGTGCCAACCTGGCATCCTGCTCTTAATTAAGACAATGACCTCAGAACATAATGCTAACAAGATTGTCAACAGAGTATGATTTCAATTTTCTGAAACTATCCCACCTACAAACTATTCAGGTAGAAGTCGGGATTCTTTGGAATCTCACAAATGTTAAAGTGCAAATTCTTCTTAAGGAGGATCGATTGACCCACCAACAATGACTAATAATGATACAAAGTTACAAACGAACAATGTATTTGAGCGACCATTTATGTACTTGCCAAAGCAGAAGATAAGAGTCTGTTTTAAAAGCACTTACATAATGTAAATTTTGTTTTTTATTTCACATATATTTTGATGGGTGGCTTTAATGAAATGCTATATGCCAATTAACACAGGGCTGATATTCCACTTACTCTGCCAAAGGCCAAATGGTTGCTTGGCTTCCATCATCTCTCCACTGGTCACGATCCTAATGTAACAAGTCACAAAGTTACATGGAACATTTTCCGTAGGAAGCTCCCTATTTATGAGAGACTTGATTGTATTGTGTTTGAGAGGATAGTTTGTCGATTCTCTAACTATTGAATTGTTTGTTCAAACTATGCTTTTGTGTACCTTGGCATGAATGCTGTAAGTCATAATAGGAAACGGACAAAGTTTAAGTATCAACATTTTTGGAATCAATACCAACAGGTTGAATCAAAGGTCAATGAACATCCAAAAAAAATCCATGGAATCCTACTAAATTAAAAATAGGAAGAAAGCGACCAAAATGAATAATGGGATAATATAATAAATCTATTGAAGACCTACTAAAAGATTTTGCAAATCTACAAATATTAGAAATAGTAAAACAAGTAAATATGAATGCAGGAGGACCAACATGAAGTGTAGGAAGTAATATTCCTAATCCAAATAACTATGAATAGGGTGAAAGCTCAACCCTTTTAACTATGGTTCAATTCCTTTAATTCATCAGCCAATAGGAGAAGACAAACTATTAATGAAGAATTTAAACCAAGAAATCCTTTAATTCATCAGCCAATTCCAGTATGGGGATGTTTCTTAAACTTAGACTATGTAACTAATAAAAGAAAGGCCTAGATGTTTGTAAAGCATCAGTGGTACTATCTCTAACAAGTGAATCGGTCTATGATGAAGAAAGTAGAGATGTAAATGCTATTTACAACTTAATAGTTAATTCCTTTCATGGAATAGTATATAATTGGTGTACAAAAATATCTTCTAATATAAGAAATTGACATAAAAAGAAACATAAGAATTGGTATAAAAGAAACAGTATGGACTTTAAAAAAAATATCTAATTGGACAATTCGAAGGATATCAATATGTAAAAAATCAAGAAAATTCAAAGCTAGGGGGAAAAAAAAAAAGAGGAGCTTTACACATATTAACCAATTTAAGAATCTACAATTTATGAAACTTTAAGAGTGTCTTTTGTGAATTTGAAAAATATTATTATGAACTTTATGATTCAACGGAAAATCAAAAAACTTATCTACAACTGTTGTTAACACGAGTTTCCCAATCCATGCAATAGATATTTCTCGAAAAAATTTGAAGAATTTGCAATACAACCCATAGCTTTTAGGTTTGTAGGAGCAGTACAAACTATAATAAATAGAGAGATGGTACAATTATGCTTACAAGAAAACAGAAGATGGCACATCAACGAAGCAACATTATGTTGTGAAGATATTAAAGAACCAGGACAATATGGATGCAAAAACTATCCTAATTACAAACCAAAAAGGAAAAAAAAATCTAAAGAAGAATATAAAGAAATTCCACAAAATAAAATTCCAAAGAAAAAGTTTTCTAAAAAGAAAAGGTCTAAACCAAAAAGAACAAAAATGGAGAAATCCGTTAACAAACCCCAGAAAAGTCGTAAACAGTTTAGGCATGAAAGGCTATCTCAGGAAGACTTTAATCAAAAAAATAGATATTATAAAAGAAATAAAAAGCCCGCCACCTGTCAATGTTGGAATTGTGGAGAAATTGGACATAAATCTATTGATTGCAATAAAAGAAAAGCTAATATAGTGAAACTTTTCTCAAAAGAATTTCAAGAAATACAAGAAGAGTTATATCCAATAGACTCCTATAAATACAATGTTGTCTCTAGTTGTTATGAATATATTAGCCCTGAAGAAGGAATAAGTACTTCAGAAACAGAAAGTTATTTAGAAACTAAGATGAATGTTGAAGAAATAGAGATAGTTCAACAACAAGAACATGAAAGTAATGAAAACTATACCGAAATAATCACATTCAATCAACGAATTTATGAAAAAATAATAGCTGAAGATTTGTCTCTTAAAGATCCTAGAAATTTTATGGAAAAAAACTAGATGATTTCCTCACAAGAAAATCGATAAGATATTTCAAACTCTATACAATAGAACAACCAGTTTATATTTGGAACTTGCAAGGAAATATCATATTAAAATTAATCACTCAAGAGATAACTAAAAATTTTTTAGAAGAAATTCCCTCAAAAGATAAAAATTTACTTAAATATATACATTTACAAAGAATACAAATAGCGGTAAAGCATGTTTTGAAGGAGTTAACTAACCCATCATTTTATCATTGTATGATAAAAGATTTAAAGATATCCAAAATAGTCATTTAGGAACTCTACAAGGAAACCTAATTTATTCCAAACTAATTTTTGAAAGTTATCCAAATTACCCTATCACCGTTAGAAGCAAAAACATCGAAGAACTCTTAATTTGCAATTTCAACTTTTAACAGATATATGACTAAACCTGGAATGATGTGTTATCCTTCTATTACAGGACATTATATATTTTCTCTAACACTAGTTTTCCCATAAAAGAAATAAATGAAAAGATAAAATTACTATAGACCCCATTTCCTCTAATGTAAGCACTGTTATAGCACCACTTGCTCAATAAGCTGGATTACCTACACTAATAGATTTCTAACTAACATAAGATGATGAAGCATCGACTAGCTATGAAGCACCAAGATTATCCTACACAGAAAGACAATGAGAATTCCTAACCAACCAACTTTGCCAAGCAGTTATAGCATGTCAAGATTCAATCCTAGAACCATCACTATAACAAATACTAATAATAGCACATATAAAGTTAAGTTAGAATATTTCAATGGTCAGACATGGATAAAAGATAAAATCTTAATAGATACAGGAGCCTATCAATGTCATGATATCACTCTACCAATTCTAGTTAGCCAAGCCCTATAATATAATTTTGTTATATATTATGTTAGAATGTATAAAGTTTTGATGATAACAAATCCAAGTGTTGTTGTTGTTGCTCCAAACAGGCTTTCCAAACAGGACCTTACTGCTGTTCTCAATGTATTAAAACTGCTTGACTAATGGTTTATCAAGAACAGGTACTCAAGTCAGCAATGTAAGAACACCTGTGAGGAACAGGTTCTGTGAGGTGTTTTGAAGCATATCCTGAGAAGTGTTTGAAACATAAGATATGTGCAGCTGTGACAAACAGGTTCCGTGCGGTGTTTGAAGCATATTCTGTGAAGTGTTTGCAGCAAAGTCGTTCTACAAGATGACTAGTGGTTACAACAAGATGTCTTGATTTGATTTGGTTTTATATTTTTAGACTCTTGTTAATATGCCAATTAGAAAGTTTTAATTTACCACTCACTGGAAACGGTTTTGCTTTTCGAAAAATATTTCGGATCACCCTTCAGAACAACCCTGGGAACAGGGCGATCAGGGTGTTTCCCGAATAAGCTGCGAAAAACTGCTTTGCACGATTTTTATCTTTTGGATTTTGAGCAGCTTCTTCAAAGATTTGCAAGAAAGATTTTTCTATGGAGTATCTTATTCTTTACCCTAAAAAACGGTTATCAAAAATCTTAAGGGATTTGCAAAATCTTTTTGAATAAAAAGAATATCCAATTTTTGGCAAGTGGATAAGGTAGTTGAGAAAAACATGGGCTAGCTGCTAAAGAACACCGCCTTATGCACGCGGTTCAGGAAGTGTTTTCAGCTCATGTCACCTTACCCTTTGTAGCTAAAGGATTCTATTTTCTCTAGGATTTTAGTTTCCAAAAATTTCAGAAATAGTTTTTCCATCCCTTGTAGGTAAAGGATTCTATATTCTTCAGATTTTTTAGTTTCCAAAAATTTAATGAATTGTGTTCCAAGCACTATAAAAGGCGGCTTCTTACAATCTTGGACACATCGGTTTTCAGAGAGAAAAAATCTGAGTTCATGAGCTAAAACGTTTGAAAAGAAAACCGAGCCTTGTGAGTGAATTAATTGAGCTTTCAAAGTTGGCATACTAGGACTTCATTGTACCCTATATTAGCTTAGTTGAGAAGCATTGTAATAGGGTGTTTTTTTCTTTACATTCTTCTTTCACAAGAGTGAGTAGAGTGTGTGTCCAAATCAAGGGGATTTTGGACGTGGGGTAACTTGTCTTAGGGAAGACAGGTTACGTGTGTTACAAGTTGTAACAAGGTGTGTTACTATTGTAACGTGATTAGCCCGTTTAGTGAAGTGTTTAAATCCTACACGAGGTAGGTCATGGTTTTTTCACCTCAGTTGGGCTAGAGGTGTTTTCCACGTAAAAAATCCTGTGTCCATTATTTCCGCATTCAATTTTGTTGGATTTTCGCTTCTGCTTATCTCAGAAACAACCTGTGCGAACAGGGTCTAAGACTGTTTGTCAGCAACTTGCGAAAATCGGACACCATAATTCACCCCCCTCTTGTGGTTGTGTACTCTCTAATTCAACAAGTGGTATCAGAGCAGGTTCTCCTTTGAAAAGCGAACACCTTTGAGAGATCCTTGAAGATGAGTACTCCACAAGGCATGCTTGAAGGTCAATCCATAACTCGTCCACCATACTTTAATGGCCAACACTATAGTTGGTGGAAGAATAGGATGGAAAACTACATCCAAGCCGAGGACTATGAGTTGTGGATGCTCATCAAGCATGGACCACTCATCCCTAAGAAAACAACTGAAGATGGAAAGTCAATCCCCAAGGAGCCTAAGGAGTTCAATGCTGAAGATTACAAGATGATGGAGAAGAATGCCAAGGCCAAGAAACTCCTATATTTTGGCCTAGGTCCTGATGAATATACTCGCATATCTGAATGTGAGTCGGCCAAAGAAATCTGGGATGCTTTGCAAGTAGCTCACGAAGGGACCAATCAAGTAAAGCAATCCCGGATTGAATTGCTTATGAGAAAGTGTGAGCTGTTCGAGATAGGTGATCGGGAAAGTGTGATGGACATGTACACTCGCTTCACTCACATAACGAATGAGTTGAAATCCTTGGGAAAATCCTTCACCACCGAAGAATTGGTAAGGAAGATCCTAAGAATTTTACCTCATTCTTGGGAAGCGAAAGTAACGGCCATCCAAGAAGCTAAGGACATGAACAAGATCACCCTAGATGAGCTGATTGGAAACCTCCAAACATATGAACTTAGGAAATATTCTCAACAGAAAGATGAGACAAAGAGAGAACGAGGTCTTGCACTAAAGGCCTTAGAAGATGATTCTGATTCTGAGGAGGAGGAGATTGCCATGATGACTCAAAAATTTAAGAAGTTCTTCAAGAAAGTCAAAGAAAACATCAAAAGGAAGGACTTCGGCAAAGCCAGGAATATCCCTCGGGAACAGTTCACTGGGTGTTTCAAGTGTGGTAAGCTGGACCACATTGTGAGAAACTGCCCACTGCACAAGGAAGAACAAGAACCCGAACACCCCAGAAAACAGGGGAGGAAACAGGGTGTAAGCAGCTCAGCGAAAAGGTTCTCAAAAGCTATGCTCACGGCCTAGGGAGATTCAAGTGAGGATGAGGAAGGGTCTGAAGCTGGGGAAGCTGATGTAGCACTCATGGCAAGGAGTGACACTGATTCAGATGATGGGTCAATGGATAGTCTGACTCAACTCAAGAACAAGGTACGTGGTCTAAATAAATCAACTCTTGAGAAATTAGTGTACAATATAATGGATATATGTGCTGAATTAAAAGGGGATGTTCGAGATTTAGAACTTGAAAATGAAACCCTTAAATTAGAAAAGCTTGAAGTTGACAAAGAGACTCTTGCCTTGCATGAAAACATCAATGTGCTTAAAGAAACTCTACTCATGAAAGAAGAGACTTGTTCCACTAAACTGACTGAGCTAGAAAAAGAATCTCTTGACTTAAAAGGTAAGGTCGAGTCTTTGCTGGAAGAAAACAGAAACTTGCTTGAAAAAATAAAACACTTAGAATCGGACCTTGCCACAAACAAGCTCTGGAACAGGTCCTCAAGGGCGTTGGAATGGTTAAACACTCATCATAGTCAAAATAGAAGAGGACTAGGTTTTGTGCCTAAGATGACCTACCCAGTGAATAACAAATATGTGGGATTACCTGAAAATATTGTTTGTTTTCATTGTGGTAAAACGGGGCATTATCGATATGCTTGTCCTATAAGAAAGTATGCCATTAAAAAGAACTCAGTGCATGTAAAACAAATGTGGGTTAGGAAAGATGAGATTTACACGTCTAAAGGAATGGGACCCAAGTGGATCTGGGTTCCCAAAACTAACCCTTGATTTGTTTTGCAGGCTGAAGTGAGAGAGAACAACCTAACAAACAACCCAGCAAACAGTGCAGGAAACAGTCTAGGGAATAGGCAACTGTGGTATGTTGACAGTGGGTGTTCGAGGCATATGACTGGTGAAAAATCCAATTTTCTCTCACTTACAGCATCAGAAGGAGGGAGTGTGGCATTTGGAAACGGCAAATCTGGGACAATTGTCGGTATAGGTAAGATAGGTGAGTCACTCTCCCATTCAATTGACAATGTTTATTTTGTGGATGGTTTAAAACACAACTTGCTAAGTGTGTCCCAACTGTGTGACAAAGACAACCTAGTAGTGTTCTCTCCAACACGTTGCTTGGTTGTAAACATGAACACAGGAGATGTTGTGTTGAGGGGGAAGCGACACAAAAATGTTTATAAAGTGTGTATTTCTACTCTTCCCCAAAATAATTTGACTTGTTTGAGTGCCTTAAAAGATGATGTTATGCTTTGGCACAAAAGACTAGGTCATGCAAGCCACTCTCTTTTGAACAAACTTGTAATCAAAGATTTAGTAGTTGGCTTACCTTCCATCAAATTCAATAATGACAAGGTATGTGATGCATGTGCCAAAGGCAAACAAGTCAAAAATTCATTTAAGTCTAAAAAGTGTATAAGCACTACTCGACCCCTTGAATTAATACATATGGATCTATGTGGTCCAATGAGGATCATGAGCCGAGGTGGCAAGAGGTATGTGCTTGTGATAGTGGATGACTACTCTCGTTTCACTTGGACTTTGTTTTTGGCTTCTAAAGATGAAACTTTTGAAAAATTTCTTGCTTTCATTAAAAAGACTGAAAAGAGGGTAGGACACTCTTTGGTATGCATAAGGTCTGACCATGGTACAGAATTTGAAAATTCGAGTTTTATTGACTATTGTAATGAGCATGGTGTTGATCACAATTTTTCAGCTCCAAGAACACCCCAACAGAACAGGGTGGTAGAGCGCAAAAATCGTACTCTAGAGGACATGACTAGAACAATGCTTGTTGCTAGTGGTCTTCCTAGAAATTTTTGGGCTGAAGCTTTAAACACATCATGTTACATTATAAATAGATGCATGATTAGACCTGTTCTTAACAAAACTCCTTATGAGATCCTCAAAGGAAGAAAACCAAATATTTTGCATTTGAGAGTTTTTGGGTGTAAATGTTTTGTGCATAATAATGGAAAGGATGCCTTAGGGAAATTTGATCCAAGGAGTGACGAGGGAATATTCCTCGGTTATTCCTCACATAGTAAGGCATACAAAGTGTTTAATAAGAGAACCTTGTGTGTTGAAGAAAGTGTGCATGTGCTTTTTGATGAAACTAACTCTCTAAGTGAGAATGATGCACAGGAGGAAGACCTCGAACTAGGTCTTGTTAAAAAAGACATGCTGCTTCAAGATGAACCAGGTAAGGATCAACCTGAGAGATCAAGGCCTGAAGCTGTTCTTCAGGAAGGTAGGCAGGGTGTGAACCAAACAGGGGGAAACAGGGTGGAACCCTGTTCGGGACAACATCAGCCGACCCTTCTGAGATAATTTCAGGAATAGGCTCCCAAACAGGCTTGGGAACAGGTACTAAACTTGTTTCGCCAAGTATTCCAGCTAGGATGGAGAGCATATCTGTAAACCCACTTTCACCACGATCATGAAAATACCAAAGTTCACATCCTCTTGATCAAATTTTATCTGATATTAATGCAGGAGTTCAAACTAGATCTAGGCTTAAAATTTTCTGTGCTTTCTATGCTTTTCTCTCAAAAATTGTGCCTAAGAATATTAATGAAGCTCTTGCAGATTCAGATTGGGTCACAGCCATGCAAGAAGAACTCCATCAGTTCGAAAGAAACAAGGTATGGCACTTTATGCCACAGCCAAAGGATAGAACAATCATTGAAACCAAGTGGGTGTTCCGTAACAAGCTAGATGAGTGCGAAACAGTCACTAAGAACAAGGCCCGGCTGGTGGTTCAAGGCTATAACTAAGAAGAGGGAATTGATTATGAAGAGACTTTTGCACCTGTTGCAAGGATGGAAGCCATTCGAATCTTGATAGCTTTTGCAACCCACATGGAGATCAAGTTATATCAAATGGATGTTAAAAGTGCGTTTCTAAATGGGTACCTTAAAGAGGAAGTGTATGTCAAACAACCCCCGGTTTTGAAAGTGATGAATTTCCTAACCATGTTTTCAAACTTGACAAGGCACTTTATGGTTTAAAACAAGCTCCTAGAGCTTGGTATGAGCGGTTGTCAAGCTTTTTATTGGAAAATAATTTTGCAAGAGGCAAGGTAGACAATACCTTGTTTCTAAAATCTAAGGGGGAACATTTGTTGATTGTCCAAGTATATGTCGATGACATCATATTTGGTGCAACTCATCATGAATTGTGCAATGAATTTTCAAAAATGATGAGGAGTGAGTTTGAAATGAGCATGATGGGTGAGCTTAATTTCTTTTTAGGCTTGCAAATCAAGCAAACTTCAAACGGCACCATGATCCATCAACAAAAGTATATTAAGGAATTACTTAAGCGTTTTGGGATGGAGTCAGCCAAGCCCATTGATACTCCCATCTCTCCTTCAACTAGGTTGGTAATGGATGATGGTAGTCCCTCAGTTGAGGAGAAATCCTATAGGGGCATGATAGGGTCACTCTTATATCTAACTGCTAGTAGACCTGACATTGTTTTTAGTGTTGGTCTATGTGCACGTTTTCAGTCAAACCCTAAAGAAACTCATCTAAAGGCTGTTAAAAGGATTTTTAGGTACTTAAGACATACACCTGATCTAGCCTTATGGTATCCTAAAGGTTGCAACTTTGATCTTGTTGGGTATGCTGATGCTGATTACGCAGGTTTCTTGGTTGATAGGAAAAGCACCTCAGGTATGGCTCACTTTCTTGGACCTTGTTTGGTATCTTGGGCAACCAAGAAACAACTCTCTGTTGCCTTGTCCACAGCAGAAGCTGAGTATGTGGCAGCTGCATCTTGTTGTGCTCAGTTATTATGGATAAGACAACAACTCAAGGACTTTTGTGTTGACATAGGATGCATTCCTATTTATTGTGACAATACAAGTGCAATTAACATTGCCAAAAATCCATGTCAACACAAAAGAACAAAACATATTGACATTCGTCATCATTTCTTGAGAGACAATGTTGAAAAGGGAGTGATCTCAATGAATTTTTGTGCCACTGAAAATCAAATTGCTGATATACTCACAAAGGCATTGAGTAGAGAACAATTTGAAAGGAATAGACTCGAACTAGGCTTAATTAGAATAACCTGACCAACCTGTTCTCTCTCCCTGTTTGCAAAATTTAAAAGTGACGGGTACAACATGTTAAATTTTTGTTTGCAATCAACTTGTGTGCTATGTTTAGCATATGTGAGGTTTGCAACTTGCTGACACTCGTTGAGGTCTAATGAGATTGCCCTTATTGTCCAATGTTACCGAGCAAGTAACCTCAAGAACAAGCATCAGGAACAGGTACGCCTCTTGTTTGTCAAATGTGTGCAACAAATTGAAAACTGCTAATCTCTTCCCGAGGCGTGCGCAATAAATGCTAAAGTCTGTTGCAAAAACGGGCAAAATCTTTTAAAGATTTCGCACATCGCTCTCTCCCTTTAAGGCTCTTGCTCAATCTCTCACCTCCACCGAAACTCTCTTGCTTCGAAACTCTATTCAAGAAACCCTAATCTCTCTCCTTCCTCTGAAAAATGACGTTCCCCATTAGCTTCGAGAGCTCCTCGACCTTGACCCAGGGCAACCAGACACAGGGCACAGTCTTGCAAACAGCCACAGCCGTGTTTGCACCTACACAATTTCTGACGGCCCTCATGGAAGGTAAAAATACTGAACCTCCTCGATCCATTGCCTATAAACCTTTTGGGTTTTTGAAAAGTATCGACCTTAGAACAGTGAATTTGAAATTGGAAGACATCCCGTACAAATTTGGGTGGAATTGATTTTGTTTGGTGAAACGGGCGCATGTCAACCCCAAGAACTTGTTGGGGCATCTGAAAGAGAAATTGGGGCTTTAGATGAACTCTTTCGGTTGGACCATGGGTTAGATGACATCAATTCGTTTGGGCTGTTTCCTGAGCAGGAAACAGGGTCAGAAACAGGGCCTGAAGTTTTTAAGGATGACCTAGGGGAGGATTTGTCCAAAAAAAAAAAAAAAACAAAAACAAAGGGGGAAGTAGTGGTCAAATGGAGGAGTCCCCGGTTAAACCTGCACAAGCCACACCGGTAACACAAACCGGTGAGAAACGCAAAAGGTACAAAATTGTGGCTAGGCGTGCTAGAGTACCAAGAACACGACCACCATCAAGGCCTAAAAGCGGCCAGACTGAAGCGCCCTCAAAAAGTGAACCCCCTGTCAAACCAAAACCACAAATCCCCTCTTCAAACAGACCCACAAGAAAATCAGCCCGAATAGCTTTTCACTCCACTCCTCGTCCTAAATCAGCCCGAATAGCTTTTCACTCCACTCCTCGTCCTGCCAAACAGTCAGCCCCTGTTGTTGAGGAGATTGATTCCTCCTCTGAGCCTTCATCAGATAGCGACACTGAGAACACTGTCTTCAAACAGGGCACACCCGTGTTCTCAGAGTCCTTAGAGGATAAGCCTCTTCCTATACCAAAACCATCACCCCTCAAAACTCCCAAGAGAAAAGCCTCCCTCAAACATGCCTCCACCCAAGACCCTCCTACTAAGCCCAACCTAAACGAGCTAAGAAATCTACCCCGTCTGCAATCTCAGCCAAACTGACCCAATTGATTCAGAGACGGGTTGTCAGGGGCAAAATTATAAAGGTCCAATATTTTGAGGAACAGGGACTGGGGGTGTTTCTGCACAAGCTGCGTGCACGGGGGTGGTATGAGTTGTTTACAAACACCTAGTTGGGGTGTTCTGTACATGAGTTGGCAGAGTTCTATGCCAACTGCACTGTCACCGAAGGAGTGGTGATAAGTATTGTTAATGGGAAGCAGCTTCGCTTTGATGCAAAGATATTAGGGGACATTCTGGGGATTCCCTCCACAGGCTTTGATATATATGTGAGGGAAGACAAGACTATTCTAGGGACAGTCAGGCTGCTGGAACTCGCCCAGAAATTTAGCCAGTAACCAAGCCTGCAAACACCCAAGTCTGTGCAGAAAGGGGACATGGCATCGCTCCATCAATTGCTATTTTGGTTTATCATCAAGTATGTCATCCCCAGAGGCCAGGGTCGCAATCTTGCTGATGCCATGGATCAGTGTTTGATGGATCTGATGGACACAGAAGTGCAAATTAACCTTCCTGCCATCATGATTCGACATATTGCAAGAATTGCAAACACCTCTAGGGAACATGATATGGGATACGGCTTCTTTCTGACTAGTGTGTTTGAGCACTTTGGGGTGACACTGCAGAAGAAGGTGGGTACTCAGTTCATTGATGAGATCGGGAGTAACACCCTTATGGGGTGTGGCTATGCTTTGATTGAAGGGTCTGCCGTAGAATAGGGGACCAGAACACCCCGTCCTCCTGTTCCTGGCAGTTCCTCAACCAAGCTTGAGGCTGCTTTGGAAGAAAACTCTCGCATCAGTACTGAGCTTAACGCTGTAAAGGCTTCCCTGGACGAGGAAAAAGCTCTAAATGTAAAATGCCATGTAGATCTCCTCGCCCTTCTCTCTTCACTTTCAGCAAAATTTTCTCCCTCTGCTCCTTGAACACCCCTCATGAGCTGTTCCCATCTATTGTTCTTATAGCCTGTTCTCACTTCTCTTGGTGAATCAGTTTGTACTCTGTTGCACTCTTTTGATGAATGACAGGATATATTGTTTTTTGATTAGCTTTGCCTTGCTTGCTTTTTGTTGTGAATTGCCTGTGTGTGACTAGGATGGCCAATCTTATTACCGTACCAAAACACTTGAGTGTATCGCCTGTTGACTTTCCTCCATTACCCAAGTGGTGGTGATAGCAAACACCCTATGTTTGACTGTTCGCCCCTACTTTTTAATGATGCCAAAAGGGGGAAGATAGGTTGACCAATATTGTTTTAGTTCTGCCATGACGAGTTAATTTTCTTACAATCTTTTCGATACTAACTGCTTCATGTGAATTTGAATAATTGGTACAAATCACTTAAATTGCCCTTGAAAGTCAATATGGTCACTTGGTTTGTCATCATCAAAAAGGGGGAATTTGTTAGAATGTATAAAGTTTTGATGATAACAAATCCAAGTGTTGTTGTTGTTGCTCCAAACAGGCTTTCAAAACAGGACCTTACTGCTGTTCTCAATGTATTAAAACTGCTTGACTAATGGTTTATCAAGAACAGGTACTCAAGTCAGCAATGTAAGAACACCTGTGAGGAACAGGTTCTGTAAGGTGTTTTGAGCATATCCTGAGAAGTGTTTGAAACATAAGATATGTGCAGCTGTGACAAACAGGTTCTGTGAAGTGTTTGCAGCAAAGTCGTTCTACAAGATGACTAGTGGTTACAACAAGATGTCTTGATTTGATTTGGTTTTATATTTTTAGACTCTTGTTAATATGCCAATTAGAAAGTTTTAATTTACCACTCACTGGAAACGGTTTTGCTTTTCGAAAAATATTTCGGATCACCCTTCAGAACAACCCTGGAAACAGGGCGATCAGGGTGTTTCCAGAATAAGCTGCGAAAAACTGCTTTGCACGATTTTTATCTTTTGGATTTTGAGCAGCTTCTTCAAAGATTTGCAAGAAAGATTTTCTATGGAGTATCTTATTCTTTACCCTAAAAAAAGGTTATCAAAAATCTTAAGGGATTTGCAAAATCTTTTTGAATAAAAAGAATATCCAATTTTTGGCAAGTGGATAAGGTAGTTGAGAAAAACATGGGCTAGCTGCTGAAGGACACCGCCTTATGCACGCGGTTCAGGAAGTGTTTTCAGCTCATGTCACCTTACCCCTTGTAGCTAAAGGATTCTATTTTCTCTAGGATTTTAGTTTCCAAAAATTTCAGAAATAGTTTTTCCATCCCTTGTAGGTAAAGGATTCTATATTCTTCAGATTTTTTAGTTTCCAAAAATTTGATGAATTGTGTTCCAAGCACTATAAAAGGCGGCTTCTTACAATCTTGGACACATCGGTTTTCAGAGAGAAAAAATCTGAGTTCATGAGCTAAAACGTTTGAAAAGAAAACTGAGCCTTGTGAGTGAATTAATTGAGCTTTCAAAGTTGGCATACTAGGACTTCATTGTACCCTATATTAGCTTAGTTGAGAAGCATTGTAATAGGGTGTTTTTTTTTCTTTACATTCTTCTTTCACAAGAGTGAGTAGAGTGTGTGTCCAAATCAAGGGGATTTTGGACGTGGGGTAACTTGTCTTAGGGAAGACAGGTTACGTGTGTTACAAGTTGTAACAAGGTGTGTTACTATTGTAACGTGATTAGCCCGTTTAGTGAAGTGTTTAAATCCTACACGAGGTAGGTCGTGGTTTTTAACCTCAGTTGGGCTATAGGTATTTTCCACGTAAAAAATCCTGTGTCCATTATTTCCGTATTCAATTTTGTTGGATTTTCGCTTCTGCTTATCTCAGAAACAACCTGTGCGAACAAGATCTAAGACTGTTTGTCAGCAACTTGCGAAAATCGGACACCACAATTCACCCCCCTCTTGTGGTTGTGTACTCTCTAATTCAACATATTACGATAGAAGATCTACGTTTTAGCAAAAATCTCAAATATTGATGAAAACTCCAGACTCTATCCTTATTAGAAATGAATTTCCTAGACCAATTTGTAGCATATGAAATAAAACCAACTCACATTAGCCTAGTTGATAAATGAAACAAAATTATCCTTGAACAAATATGAAATGATTACAAATTCCCATCCTCATATATATAGAAGTAACAGTAAAAAATTTAGCCATTACTACTAAACTTTAATAGATATAGGATCAGAAGTAATCTTTTTTCAAGACTTTTTACTACCAAAATGGGAAAAAACTCTCATCTGACAAGAAGATTGAAATTATAGGTGTTCATCCTGGCACTACTTATTTGGATTTTGTATCAAGTAATGGCTCCATTATATATGAAACAAAATTCTAAATATTCTTTTAGTATTACAGTACAATTCTGGATATGATGTCTTATTAGGAAATTATTTCCTCAAACAATTTGATGTATTCACTCGAACTCCATATACGGTTTACCTTACCACAAAATGTGGTCATACACTAAAAATCCCTACACTAAAACAACCTTATAGAGTACGTGTGAAGTATGGTGGACAGGGATATGAACAAGTCACACTCTCCGCACAAATACAAAAACCAAGATTTCAGATTAATATAATCACCAAGGCAGACTTGCTTAATAAACTAAAACAAATTTACTTTGATAATCCTCTACAATTTTGAAAATCTGAACATCCAAGAGCAAACATAGAATTAACACAAGAAGTACATATTCAAGGAAAACCTATGCTTTATACCCAAGAAGATATAAAAGAATTTCCAATAAAATCAAAGAATTATTATAAAAAGGATTAATACGACCTACAAAAGATAGTTACTCATCACCAGCCTTTATGATAATGAATGAAGCTGACAAATGAAGAAATAAGGCAAGAATAGTTATTAATTAGAAAAAAACTTAACCAATTCACAAAAATAGACAATTATTTCTTACAAAACAAAGAAGTTCTAATCAAGCTTGTCAAAAATAGAAAATATTTTTCGAAATTAGAATGTAAATCAAGATTTTGGTAAATCACAATGGACAAAGGCAGTGTCAAATATACAGGCTTCGATACTCCTCAAGGATTCTATGAATGGATTGTAATATTATTAGGATTAAAAAATGCACCTAGAATATTTCAAAGAAGAATAGTTGATACATTTAAACATCTTAACTCATTTCTAGTTGTTTATGTTGTTGATATTTTAATTAGCTCTAAAACTCTGCAAAAACACCGAGAGCATCCAAAAACATTTGTAGAAACTACAATAAAAGAAGGAATATGTTTCAGGAAAAGAAGGCTACAATTGAACAAGAAAAAATTGATCAAATGGTACCTCTTTACAAAATCATATTTCAAGAAAAATAACAGAATGTACTGATGAATTAAGAACTAAAAAACAAATACAAGTTTTTTTAGGATTATTAAACTATGCTAGCTCCTGCATTCCTGGGTTAGCAAAGAAAAAGAAAGATTCACAAAGCCTTCTAAGAAAAAATAATACCCAAGGATGGAGCAATCTCCATATCGAAAGCGTCATAAACCTTAAAGAAGAATGTAGAAATTTACCCCAGTTAAGATTACTAGAACTAGAAGACAATTTAATGATGCAAATAGATGCTTCTTATAAAGAATGGTCATTAATACTTCGAACTGATCTTGATTATACCAAATCGAATATTAAATGCAAGCATAGATCAACACATCTGAAAGATTGCCACCATTCTTCAGGAGCACCAGTATTTTGACCTGTATGTTGTACAGATTGTAACTAAATCACACACGTTGCTATAGACATTGTTTATAATGTATCCATCATGATTGATTATGTATAAAATTTCAAATTTTGAAAATAAATGATCATATTTGGTTGAAAATGACCATATCTTCTATTTTTTAGCTTGAAAATAGAAAATCTCATTAAAGGAGCTTAATAAATATGCATTCGAGTAATAGAAAAATCATATATTAAATTATTATGAATTAGATCTTAGGTTCGATTCTTTTCCTCCCAACCCTTTATTGTAATATAAAGACCTTTAAATCTAATTTTAAATGGATTATGAATTTCATCTCAGGTATAATTCTTGAAGAACAAAAGTGAGGCTACAATTGAGTTATAGATAATATAAGTGGTGGATGCAAGTTTTTTTCTTTTAAAAAAAACTATGGTAATTTCTTTGGGTCTTCACATGAAAATATCCCTTAATTACTGTACCTAAATGGAGAAATCGACAAAAAATTAGAAAACTATCAAATTTTGTTTGGTTTGGGGGATTAAAAGGACTTGTCTTCTCTTAGATATGTATAAGATATTCTATAAATTATTATTTCTTTCAGATAATACTAAAATATATACCTGTAATATTTTTAGTGAACTTATTTTAAAAGTCTTTTCATTGAAAAGGAGACAAGCAAATGCCAAAGAAAATGAAATTATACATAATTTTATTAATATAAACTCATTAATAATAACTTAAATATATTAGTCTATCGAGTAGACCCCAAGACAATTTAAAATATGAGCAATATATTCAAAAACTAAACTAGATATCAAATAGAGGAGAATAAAAGTTAACAAATTGCATATAATTATTTAAATAAAATAATATAAATATAAATTCCTAACAATCTTGATTGTGTTACTAGGTCTCCATCTTCCTTGTCCAAAATACAGATAACCAACAACATTTTTTTATTGAGCAATCAAAACTAAACAACAACATCTCCCAGTATGGGTCCTGCTTTCGCTGGGCCTAGAGAGATCCAAATGTAGGTGTTCTTACACCTACAGACATTAGTGCTAACAAAGATATCGATTCCAAGATATCCACAAAAAAATTTTAAAAATCATTTTGTCGAGAAGAAATCTCTAGAAAACCTTTGATTGTAGATGCTATTAAAATGAGCAAATAAGATCCTATAAGTAATAAACAAATATGTAATCAATATCAAACTAGGCGCGTGAAAATAATGAGGATCACCTAAAAAGGAGTACATTAATATTTAGAGAAAATGTACAAGGCAGTAGCATCGGTAGCAACAACTGCTAAGCAAATAAAACATGAAGTGTGAACAACTAACTACTTAAAATTTACTACTTTAATTCTAGACCTTCATAAGCTGCTATCTTGAGCCAAATCCTTCGTGAGTCTCAAATATCTCGTATCTTGCTTAATCACCTCATTCCAGTTGTACATTGGTCTTCATATACCCCTCTTGCATTCCAGGAGGTCAATCCTCTGGCACCTTTACACATGAGCATTTATATCCCGTCTCTTGATATGATGAAACCATCTAAGTCTTGCTTCCCTCATCTGATCATCAATATGTGCCACCCTAACTATTTCTCTAATAACTATATTTCTAATCTTATCTAACTGTGTGTGACCACATATCCAGCTGATTATTCTCATCTCCACTACCTTCAATCTTTCAACCTGTGACGGTTTTAGTGGCCAACATTCTAAGCCATATAGTAACACTAGTCTAACTACCATTCAGTATATTTTTCCTTGTAACCTTAATGGAATCCTCTTATCACACAACACTCCTGATGCACATCTCCATTTTTTCCATCCCACCTTTATACGATGATAATGTTGTCATCTATCTCCCCATTGCCTTGTATTATCGAACACAAGGACTTAAACTTGTTAACTTTTGGTATTCTTATATCCATGAAGGAGACTTCCCCTACTGTCTCTTCTTCCCTTTCCTGGAACTTATATCCCAAATACTCGATCTTCGACCTAGTCAGTCTAAAATCTTTAGGCTTTAAAGTATCTCTCCTGTTTTCTAGCTTATTGTTAACTCTGTTATTCGTATCATCAATCAATATAATATCATCAACAAATAACATACACCATGGTATCTCATCCTAAATGTATTTCAAGAGCTCATCCAAAACAATCGTAAAAAGGTAGGGGCTTAAAGGTTATCCTTGATGCAACCTAATATCGACAGAAATGTCCTTTGTATCTCCTTCTAGTGTCTTTACCCTTGTCTTGGTTGTCTCATACATATCTTTAGTGACATGAGTATACTCAATTACAAAATCTTTCTTCCCAAGATCGATGAATACCATGTGCAAATCTTTCTTCCTATCTCTATAAAACCCCATAAGTCTTCTTACAAGATATATAACTTCTATAGTTTATCTACCTCCCATAAAACCAAATTGGTGATTAGAAATAGAAATGTCCCTCCTTAGCCTTTTCTCAGTCACCCTTTCCCACAATTTCATAGTGTGACTTAGTAGCTTGATACTCTATAGTTGTTGTAATCTTTAATATCACCCTTGTTTTTATATAAAGGGATAATATACTATATCCGCCCTCTTTCGGCATTTTTATAGTCCTCAAAATCACATCAAATAATTTGTTTAACCAGTTAAGACCTGCTTCACCCAAGCATTTCCATATTTTCACCAGTAAACGATCAGGGCCAACTGCATTTCTCATCTTCATTTTTCTTAAAGCCTCTAAAATCTCATATTTCGTAATGGTATGAGAAGCTGTAAGGTTTTGGTTCCTCTCCAATAGACCTAGGTCTCCACTTGAAGAAGACACATCATCCCTGCCTAAAAAGGTTCAAAGAAATAAGTTTGCCATCTCTTCTTGATGTTAGCTGCCTCTACAAGAACCCTACCATCCTCCCTTTGATACATATCACATCACCAAGGTCCCTTATTTCCCTTTCGTTGCTCTCACGAGCTTGAATACATCTTTCGTCCCATCCTCAGTTTCTAGTCTTTGGTATAAGTTTTCAAAAGCTTTGTTCTTTGCTAGTGTGACTGCTTTCTTCGCTTCCTAGTTGGCACTCTTATACACAGCTTTGTTAGCCTCTTTATCCTTTTTAGATGTGCCATATCCCATGGCCATATAGGCCTTCTATTTTTTCTTGACTTTCTCCTTAACTTTATTATTCCACCACTAAGCTCCTTAATTTTACTGTCGCCTCCTCTCAAGACTCCCAAGACTTTTTCAGCCGAACCCCTAATACACTATGCCATGGCTTCCACATTGTATTTGCATGCCCTCATTGTTCCCATGTCTGTTTTGCTTTAATCTTCTCTAACAACTTAGTAACATTATCACTAGTTAGATTCCACAACTTGACTCTAGGGCTACCATTAATACTTGTATTCCTATTTGATCTCTTGATTTCTACATCCATAAAAAATAATTCGTGTTGTGACACCAAACTTTCACTTGGTATCACTTTAAAATCCTTGTTTAAAATACTATCAGAGAACTTAAGTAAAAAATAGTAAATATGTGCCCCTGCAATACCACTCTTCGATGTCACTAGATGCTCTTCCTTCTTTTTGAAATATGAGTTTGCAACCATTAACTCGAATGCCATAGCAAAATCTAAAATAGCATTCCCTCCCTTATTTCTCTCACCATAACCACGACTGCCATGAGTTCTAGCGATCCCTTCTTTTCCCATTTCTATGTGACAATTAGAGTTACATCCTATGAAAACTCTTTCACTTAGGGGAATAGTTTGCGTAACTTCATCCAAATCCTACCAAAATTCCTCTTAAATTGTTCCTTTAAGCCTACTTAGAGGGCATAGACACTGACCCGATGACAAACCTCTTAGCCCAACACTATCTTAATCGATATAAAATTATCACTCTTACAATTAACCTCAACAACCAGATCAACCAGCTCTTTAACAACTATAATAGAAACCCCATTTCCAACTCTCCTACAATCTGAATACCATAATTTGAATCCATCGATTTCTAATGCCTTAGCTCCTACCCACTTAGTTTCTTGAGACATACGGCTATGTAAGATCTTAGCTAATTGTGTAAACTTACCCTTGAATGACCCAACATTCCAAGCCCCAAAACACAATAGATCAACTCTTATTCTCTTTCTAATCCTTTCCCCTTCGGAGGATAGGCTACAACTCCTACATTGTTCACCCTAAAAGCCACTAAACCTGGCTAGACAATAAAGATAAACAAACAACAAGACCAAAAATATAAGCTCCCTACGCATGTACAAAACTAAACTACTCTACAGTCTACTCTAATACGTTTAAATTGTTTATTTTTTTTCTAGGGGACCAAATGATTAAAAATAAATAATATTAATAAGAAATGAAAGAATGATACTAGAAGAGACAGATTAAAAAGAAGCACGGACTAATCAAACAAAATACTGAAAGATGATAGCACACTAGCTAATCACTTCTAGTTAAATAATAACATTATTAAAAAAAATACTGCAACAATGACCGTAACAACAATAGTATTGGTAACAAAAATAGGATGATACTAGAAAAACTAGTGATAACAATGAGAATAATAGAAAGCGACAGACAGTAGGTTTACAACTATGTGACTAATGTAAAGCCGGCAGGAATATCACTTAGAGATCTGGAAGTTAAAGAGGCGAGGCTGAAAAATTCTAATTCATGTTAAAATTAAACAGTAATGAAGAATTTTAATTCATGTCATATAAGACCTCAATTAATTAAAAATGAGAAAATTATGAAATCAAAATTCAATAATTACTTAAATTAACTAATAAAGTAGATGGTCACTTCCACTACTAAAAAAGTTCATATTAATGACGGAATTCGGCGACGGAAAAAAATAGCGACGGAAATGGCAACGGAAATGGTGACGGAAAAATAGTGTTATCCAAAAGTCAGAGTATGCGACAGATATGACAACGGAAATTTTAATCTGTCGCCAATTGGCGACGGATTTTCCGTCGCCAGGTTTTAATTTTTTTTGAGATTCCGTCGCCCAAATTTTTTTTTTTTTGAAAACGGGGTGGCGACGGAATTTCCGTCTCCATTCCGTCGCCACCCCACTTAAATGAAACCAGACTCCTCTGGTTTCATTTCGCACACAGTCGAAGAGTGAGGAGAGAGAGAGAGCAACTGTGCGCGACCGCCCCTACTTGCCCAGCCAGCCACCGGCCACCTCCCCCGCCGTGCCCAGCCGTCGACGGCGCTCCCGGCCCCAACCGCCGCCGCCTCTGCCGCCCCCCACCCGCCGGTTTTTTGGAGTAAAGTGAGGTATTTTTCTCAACTAAACAACTTGAAATTTCTACCAATTTTTGTATTACATTGTTAGAATTTCGTAGTTAGTTCATATTTATATTGAAATGTGGTGTTTGTGTGAGGTTATTGGTTTAATTTGGTTCAAAATTAGGGTAAATGTGATTTAGGATTTAGGTTTGGTAGTTTGAAGTTAAAGTTTGATATATTGGTGGAATGAAATGGTTTCATTGATAATGTTGTTGAAATGTGCAATTTGTGTGAGGTTATTGCTCTAATTCGTTACAAGAATTTGGTAAATGCGATTTAGGATTGAGGTTTGGTAGTTTGAAGTTGAAATTTCATATGTTGGTGGAATGAAATGTTTTAATTAATAATGTTGTTGAAATTTGATTGGATATTTTGCTCAATGCAATTTAGCGTTTACGTTTGGTGATGTGAACTTGAAAGTTGATATGTTGGTGGATTGAGATGCTTTGGTTTATTATTTTGTTCGAATGTGATGTTTTTATGAAGTTGCAGCTCATATTTGTTTAAAGTTTTTGCCCAACACAATGTATACTTAGATTTGGTTATTTGAAGTTTAAATTTGATATGTTGATGAAATAAAGTGGTCAACTATGTATGAATTATTAGTTTTGTGATGTTCGTGAGAATGTAAGTACATTTATCACCTAGTTGTAAGTTTTTTTGGGGTACATGTGGAAATTTTAAAGTAAGCGTACATAATATATAATTGCCTAATTTATGTAGTTATTATAAATTTGATTAAAATTAATTCTTATCAAGTACCTTATGTGGTTCTTGTTATTTGAGCAGAATATGAATGGTCCTCCACATCGTAGGTGGATGTATAATAGATTACTGCGTGATCGTAGTGGTTATACGCAAGAATTTCTAGATGGAGTAAACTAATTCGATCAATTTGCACGTACACAGATAGAGTTTCTGAATGGGGGAAAGTATAGATATCCTTGTGCGAAATGCAAAAATAGGGTGTACTTGACACCAGATGAGGTCAAGATGCACCTTATGTATAAGGGTTATGTGCAAGGGTATTGGTTTTGGATAAGTCATGGGGAAATAAAACCTCAGGAATATGGTTCTGGGTATCAAAATAGTGAAATTCCCGAAGTTGGAGGTTCAAGTAATGTTAATAATGACTGTTCCGAATCCTACATAGATCGGATGGAGGACATAGTTGATGATTTTGTAATAGCAAATCAAAATGTAAGGGAAGAGGGGTTTAGCACTTGCCGAGAACCATTTTATAATATGGTTCAAGCTGCTCAACAACCCTTATATGATGGTTGCTCCACCCACAGTGAGCTATCTGCGGCGGTGAGATTGTTGAGTATTAAATCTGATTATAGTATGCCTCAAAACTGTTTTAATGAAGTTGTTCAATTAATGAAAGAGATGTGTCCCCCTAACAACCGCGTGCCTAACAACTATGGCAAACGAAGAAGGTTGTGAAAGATCTCGGCAACGATGTGATCCAAATTGATTGTTGCCGAAAAGGTTGCATGCTATTTTATAAGGAGAACGCAAACTTGGATGCATGCAAGTTTTGTGGGCATTCAAGATGGAAGAGGCAAAGGTCACAACGAAGGAATCAGAATCCATTGCCATACTCAAGGATGCATTACTTACCGTTAAAACCTCAACTGCAGAGGTTGTACGCATCAAGAAGTAGTGCAGAGCACATGAGATGGCACTATGAACATTGACGTGAGGACGGTGTTATATGTCATCCATCAGATGGGGCAGCATGGAAACATTTCGACTCCAAATACCCTGAATTTGCTGCAGAGCCTCGGAATGTAAGGCTTGGCTTATGTGCTGATGGATTTAATCCTTACACATTGTCTTCAAGATCATACTCTATTTGGTCGGTGGTCGTTACACCTTATAACCTTCTCCCTGAAATGTGTATGACCACACCGTTTATGTTCTTGACTTGTGTAATCCCGGGGCCCAAAAATCCCAAGAACAACATAGATGTATATTTACAACCTCTTATGGATGAGTTGAAAGAGTTGTGGGATGTTGGAGTTGAGACTTATGATATTTCTACGGGGCGTACATTTCAGATGAAGGCTGCACTTATGTGGACAATTAATGATTTCCCCGCATACGGAATGTTACCTGGGTGGAGTACTAATAGCCAATTGGCATGGCCCGTATGCATGAAACAGCAAAAGGCTTTGAGATTGCGAAATGGAGGTAAATTCTCATGGTTTGACTGTCATCGGTGTTTTTTGCCAAGGAATCATGCGTTCAGAAGAAATAGAACCGCGTTTAGGAAAGGGAGAACTGTTACAGGGGGTCCTCCTCGTCGATTGTTCGAGAGGAGCTTTATGTCGAGGTGGAAGATTACCCAATGGTAACCACAAATGGTGACTTTGTCGTACCAGGATTTAAGGAGAATGAGCACAACTGGACGAAGAAGAGCATATTATGGGAGTTGCCTTATTGGCAACACCAACTGCTCCGCCATAATTTGGATGTGATGCACATTGAGAAGAACTTCTTCAAGAATATTATCAACACTGTGATGGATGTTAATGGGAAAACAAAGGACAATGCCAAAATCAAGAATGGATGTTGCCGAAATATGTGATAGGTCAGAATTACAACTACATTCAGGCCCAAGTGGTAGGCTGGTTAAACCAAAAGCGAAGTTCGTACTTCCTATGGATAAAAGAAGAGAGTTGTGTGAATGGGTGAAGGAGCTTCAAATGCCTAATGGATATTGCTCTAATTTGAGAAATATCGTGGACCCTAATAAGGCTAAGTTCAACAACATGAAAAGTCATGATTGTCATGTCTTCATGGAGACTTTTTTACCAATTACATTTGGTGCGCTCCTAGATGATGTGTTAAAACCTCTTATTGAGATAAGCCAATTCTTCAAGAACTTATACTCAACAACATTGCGGGAGGATATACTTGAGGAACTGCATCGCAACATTGTCATCACTTTGTGTAAGTTAGAGACCATTTTCCCTCCTGGCTTTTTCAATGTCATGGAGCACCTGCCAGTGCATTTGGCAGAAGAGGCTCAACTAGGTGGTCCAGTACAATACCGATGGATGTATCCATTTGAGAGGTAAATTATACTATAATTGATGAAACCTTCTGTGAATTCTTATGTGAGGAATCACTTAAAATCCATTGCAATTGTGAACTGCTTAGGTTCTTTGGCCAATTGAAGAGAAAAATAAAGCAGCAAGCATGTCCTGAAGGTTCAATCACAGAAGTATACCTAGAGGCAGAGAAGCTATTCTTCGCCTCCTATTACTTCGGCTGTAATGTGCCCTCCATGCACAGTAGGTGCAGGAGAAATGAGGACGACGATGACCATATTAATCATTTTCCAACTCTGTCCGTGTTTGCATCACAAGGGACCGCTATTGGCAGGGAAAGATCTAGGTATCTCACAGATGCCGAATATGTTGTTGCTCACCTTCACGTGCTGTTAAATTATGATGAAGTTAAACCTTATATAGGGTGAGGGGTATTTTCACTTCCAATTCAGTTTATCATTCATAGCGCAAGTATGTTAATAGGATTCGTAAAATGTGACAGAATTTTCACGGACCAAGTGAGAGCCGCACGTCCCAATATCAGCGACGCAGATGTCGACACCATCATCGAAACTCATTTCGCAAATTGGTTTAGTGAGAATGTAAGTATTCGAACTCATTTATTCATAATTTGAACATAACTATTAATTTGGTGCATTGTATTAATTAATACACATGTTAGGTCACCTTAGGTGCATTATATTCAAATGTTCGAGACCGACAAACATTGCTACCTGAGCTAATTGGCTGTGAAGCCAAAACAGTGTGTGTCGACGTGGACGGCATATAGAGTAAATGGATTCAAATTCCACACTGAAGCTCGTAGCGTCGGGAAGAGAACATATAATTGTGGTGTTGGTGTTTGTGGTACTGGGGAAGGCGATATTGAGAATGACTATTATGGTGTACTAGAGGACATTGTCCAAATTGAGTACGTAGGCGAACCATTTAAACAATGTGTGCTCTTCAGTTGTTAGTGGTTCGACCCCACATTGAATCGTGGGACACGATCTCGTAAACTAAGCAACCTTATTGAGGTCCACTGTACAAGACGATACCGAAAGTATGACCCATTTATCTTCCTAAACACCGCATCATAAGTATACTTCATGCCACATGCAGATCGCTCAAGGGATAGGGCCAATTGGCTTGTTGTCATACCAACCAAACTAAGGGCGAGAGTGGATCAGCAGTATACTCTACCTACTGCGTACCAACAAACAGACATGGCGACTATCATCGAACCTGCGAATGATGCCATCCCTACGTCATTAGTGGATGAAAGTGCACCACCGGAAGAGGTTAATGATGAAATAGGGTTTTCATTTATTCAGGGTAGTAACGAGATAGATGAGGTAGAGAATGGTGAGGATGATGAAGAGGGGGAGTGGGATGATGGTGATGAAACAGATGAAGCTGAAGAAAATTTGCATTTGTTTGATGATGATGACGATGACATTGATGACGATGAGGATGCAGATGATTGAGTGGTTACGAATTGTTATGTGTATGAGTAATTTGCATGTGAAACAATTGTTTGTGACTTTACTTATATTGTATAAATGGACTTTGCAAGATATATGTCACCTACGTACCTATTATGATGTATGATGAAAATGGTTTATATGTCCAATCATTATATATTTGCACTTGGCGTTGTTGTCACCTATTTCAGGTATGGATTCAAGTTCTCGTCGAGCAAAGTCCTCCCCTCGAGGTAGGGGATGAGGGCGTCGAAGCTCTGCCATTGATCCGACCGCAATGGATATTGATCCATCTTCCCCCTAGGTATCTCATACACCAGTTCAGCCAGGAGCGACAATGGATGCTTACATACCAGGTATTTCAGGACCCCTGCCTCCCCCATTTGGGGCTTTCCATCATCAAACCTCATACATTCCCAACCAAAGCACCATGTACGGCTAATTTGCCTACAACATTCCTTCCAAACCCCTATGTTGTTCACACTGTGCACCCCACTCCCTAACCCACTCCACAACCCACTCACCCTAACACAAACCAGTCCCAAGAGAACATTGGAAGTGGAGAAAGCGAAGCACAATCTAGTCATGGGAGCACTCGAGCAAAGACTTGGATTGAGCCAGATGGTAACGAGTAAGTCTTCATTTGTTATATGTTATGAAGTACTACATGAATTTTGTATAACAAGTAATGAATTTTATGTGTAATGTTCAATTAGGTTTCTCCCCAATTATGGTGCTGTTAGTAGGATTTCGCTCATACTTCAAAGCAAGTTTGACGAAGCTTGGCCTACTTGGAGCAAAGTGCCCAAAGCAGTACGAGATTTGTGGTTCGGAGAGTTCAAGGTCACTACAGTGAATTCGTATTAATAGTTTCAGAAATATGAGATAAATTAGTTTTGAATTATTTCATGTGTTATTTGTTTTCATAATTGCAGAAGTGGTTTACTTGGGATCCGGTCCATGAGGACCGTATAAGAAGGAATTTTGAAAACCGAGGCAATGCACGCTTGAGAGACTTCTTTGGTAAAGCAAGGAAGCGTAACAAGAAGCCCGTCTGGCTTGGTGATGCTCAATGGAGGGACTCTAGCAGCACTGGGCGAATGAACATTACAAGAAATTGCGTGAGACAGCCCAGAAGAACCGACTGGGGACTCCAGAAAGTGGTGGTCCATCTCTCCACACCTGTAGCTCGATCCCTATGCATGAGCATAGGCGGCGTCTGGTAAATGAATTAATGTTTGTTATGTATTCATTTAAGTTGAATACTGTATTTTGTGTTGTGCTTGACATAATTCTTTCTGGCACATACATAGAGGGAACAACTTGGGACGGAGCCCACCATTATTGAATTATTCAGTCGAACTCACAAACTCCAGGGCAAAGATGATGCCCCTTGGGTTGACAAGAAATCACAACAAGCATATGTAAGCAATTAGCTATTCTCAATCTTCATTGGTAGTTTAACATGATCTCGTATACTTTATTTTAAGTTATTGTACTATGCATGATGTCGTGCGCATGTTGCGGTATTGTAAGAAACCTTTGAACGTAATTTTCAAAATGTTATCAACTCTCAAGGGACCGGGGATGGCTCTTCTCAAGATCCAAACCAGCCATTTCCCAACCCAAATGAGTTGTGGGTGAAGACGTTCAAGAACAAGAAGGGTCGTATATACGGCATTGGTGACGAGGCTGTCAACAAGAGAGAATCCAGTTACTTCAGTCCCACTCAAAGATCCGGTATTGTTTTCATATTAAAGTTCCAACAACCATGGTTATACATTGAATTTACTTAATGGCAAAGCTAATATAGTAATTTACTTAAATGCCTGTCAGCAGGTTCCGGTTCTACGCCATCGCAACAGGAGCTCAATGACTTAAGAGGTCTAGTAACCAACTTGGAGGGTGAGCTATCGTCACAAGCTGAAAGCTACCGCTTGGTTATGGAGAAATGTAAGCAACTGGAGGAATCCAACAGGTTGCTCACACAAAGCAACCAACAACTGAGCCAACAAATGATGAGCATCGATCAGCGCCTCCAAGCTTTCTTTCAAATGCAACAGGCGTCTGGCTCGGGATCTCAGCCACCATTAACTTATCCCTCGCAACATAATGAGGAAGATGGTGAGGCAGAGGAAGAGGAAGAGGAAGGTGAAGAGGAAGAGGAAGACCTTGGTGATTGAATTGGTTGCAGTTTTCCTTCAGCTGATAGCTCTTCTGCTTATCTTCACAAAGTACATCATATCTCTTATTGCTTGCTTCTCCCCCCCCCTCTCTCTGCTAATTTCACTCCCCTCCCCCTAGTGCTTATTTAACTCCCCTCCCATTTGGCGCTTACTTCACCCTCTTCTGCAAACATATATATAACTTCATTCTCAATTACTGGTAACTTCTGGTTATTTTGTTTGGATTTGTGGTTCGTGATATACACAGACTTTGTTTGGAACTTGTAGTGTGTGATATGTAGAGAGTTCGTTTGGAACTTATGGCTTGTGAATTGAAAACCCTTAGTTGGATGTGATGTGTTGTGTTGGATGTGGAATTCCACCTTTGTGTGGCTTGAAATTGTTGAGAACGCTTCGAATGAAACCCTATTCGAAATCATTGGATGTTGATTGAGTGTGAAGATCTTGTAAATTTCTTGCATGGAATGATTTATATGTACGGATTTGATCAAAAATAAGCGATTTTATTTTTAAAAAAAAAAGCAACACAGCGACGGAAAGGTGACGGATACGAAAAAAAAAAATTTTTGGAGGGGAGTGGGGCGACGGAATGAAAAATCCGTCGCCATCAATCCGTCGCTGATTCCGTCTCCACCAGCGATGGATTTTGACTTCCGTCGCCACCTCCTGCTCCGCCACTTTTCCCCGCCAAAAAAAGTATGTCGCCATTTCTGTCGCTGAATCCGTCGCCGTCAGCGATGGAAGTTTGAAATTCCGTCGCCAGCTGGTCAGCGACGAGCGAAAATCCGACAGCCGAATTCCGTCGCTGATCTTAAAATTCCGTCGCTGATTATTCATATTCCGTCGCTGATTCCGTCTTTATTTGACATTTTTCTTGTAGTGTTCACTTTGTTTGCTAGTTGTTAGAGGTAACAAACTATATACAAAAGAAATTAGAAAAGAGAAGAACAGATAAATATATGAATGATATGATGGGGCAAATGGATGAAAACTATCAAATTCTGAGATCTGGATCAAAATTTAATGAACTTCTTATCATCAGTTGAATGCATCATATGGAGAGCATAGCAAGAACATCAGATTTAATGATGAGAAAGAAATATTCGTTGTAATGACTATTGTCAAATCTATACAAGCAAGAGGATTCTCCTCTCTCTCTCTCTCTCTCTCTCTCTCTCCTCTCTCTCGTCCGTCTCTGCGTCTCTCTCTCTCTCTCTATATATATATAATATATATATATATATATATATATATATATATATATATATATATATATACAAGGGAAAAATATAGAAAATATCTAGCTTCTCCCTAACTAACTAGCAGCCTGTTTGTAACAAACCCGCCAGCTTGAGTGTTAATTGGTTGTGACTGTTTTTGCCTGCTACCGTGAGGGTCTCCAACACCCCCCTCAAGCTGGGGATGTTGAGGCAACATACCAAGCTTATGTAATAAAGTCTAATGCCACTGGGAAGGTAAGACCTTGGTGAGAACATCAGTTAGTTGGGACTATGTTGGGAGATAGCTCAACTGAAGTAATCCTTCCATCACTTTATCTCTTGTAAAATGACAATCAATGTCTATGTGTTTTGTGCATTCATGAAAAACAGGATTGCGAGCTATATGTAATGCAGATTGATTGTCACAATGTAAAGTGATAGGTTCGAGATTAGACACACCCAGCTCTTGAAGTAAGTTAACCAACCAAGTGATCTCTACTATAGCCTATGCCATGGCTCTATATTCAGTCTTGTTGATGATCTAGCCACTGTGGTTTGCTTCTTGGAATTCCAGCTAATGAGGGATTTGCCAAAAAGGATCACATAACTTATGATTGATCTTCTATTCATTCGGCAAGATGTCCAATTTGAATTAGAATATGCAGTCAATTGAATAGAATCATCATCTCTGAGCAGTATGCCCTATCCTGAAGTACCTAAAATGTATTTGCTACCATGTGAGATGAAGGAGGATGCTACATAAATTAGCTTAAAGTCTGGATAGCAAAATAGATACGTGGCCTTATATTAGACAGAAAATTTAGTTTGCCAATTAAAGTCCTGTAAATAGTAGGATCTACTAGAGGTACTCCAACATCAGCTGTAAGCTTGTAATTGAGATGAAGGGGTGTAACAACTGGTTTAGCATGTAGATGGCCAGAGTCCCTTAGTAACTCCTGAGTAAATTTCCTTTATGTAAGGCTGACACCATCATGATGATGAGATACTTCAAATCCCAAGAAATAATGTAACAAGCCCAAGTCCTTTATTCCAAATGTTGAATGTAAACTGTGTTTGAGGGTTTGAATTTCATTTAGGTTGGAACTTGTTAACAGAATATCATCAACATAAACAGCAGCTATTGTAATATGCTGTTCTGATGTTTTAATGAAGAGACTGTAGCTATTCTTAGACTGAGCATAGCCTTGGTTCTTAAGAAAATCGGCTAGTTTTGAGTGCCATTGCCTGGATGCTTGCTTGAGGCCGTATAAGGACTTTTGCAGTTTGCACACTTTATTATGAGGATTAGGCATCCCTTCAAGCATCTTCATATACACTTCTTCATTCAAATCTCCATGCAAAAGAGCATTATTAACATCCAATTGGTAAGGAGACCATTTCCTTACAGTAGCTAAGGCTATGATAGCCTTAATTTTGGACATTTTGACCACTGGAGAAAAAGTTTCTGTATAATCAATGCCCTCTCTTTGTGTATTGCCCCTAATAACCAACCTTGCTTTGTACCTTTCCAATGAACCATCTACCTTCAATTTTACTTTGTATACCCACTTTGAACTAATGGCTCTTTTTTCAGGAGGTAAATTAACCTCAATCCAAGTGTTATTGGCCTACAGAGCATCAATTTCATCTTGTATTGCTTGTACCCACTAAGGAGAAGTAGTAGCTTCTTTATATGTGGCTGGTTCATGTAAGTGATCAAGATGAGTAATTTGCTGTTGTTATGAGGAAGTAAGAGCAGAGAATTTAACTAAATTATATCAATGTTCTATAGTAGAAGACTGAGGCTAAGGTTGAGAAGGACATAGATAGTCCTTAAGATATAAAGGAGGTCTAGAAACTCTTGTAGACCTTTTGGGCTGCTGTGGAGGCTAAAGTTGGACTGAAGAAGTAGATGGTTGTGAACATAGATGTGGTGAAGAGAGAGGAGAAGAAAAAGAAGAAGAAGGAGGAGGAGGAGGAGGAGGAGGAGAAGAAGAAGAAGAAGAAGAAGAAGAAGAAGAAGAAGAAGAAGAAAGAATTGATATCCCTTCATTCTAAGATGTACAGATATGGTATGTTAGAATAGGATGGAGTGTTGAAGAAGATGTAGGAGATGGATAATCAGCAGTATCTATAGAAAGGAAGATACTATTAGGTAGTACTATGTTAGAAGAGGACTGAATATGTTGATACAGGAAGTAATGCTCATGAAAAATCAAATCTCTGCTATAATGGACTTTCTTGGTTACGAGATTGTAGACTTTATAAGCCTTCTTAGTAATGGGATATCCCAAAAATGTGCATGGATGTGCTCTAGTTTTAAACTTAGTCCTTCCTTGTTTCAGTGTGGACATGAAACATAGGCAACCAAAATTCCTCAGGTGCTCATATGTAGGCTCAACATTAAACAATAACTCATATGGAGTCTTAAAACCAAGAACAGAATTTGGTAGCCTATTAACCAATTATGTGGCTGTTAAAACAAAATCTCCCCAAAACTGAGTTGGAACTTGAGACTGAAACATCAGAGCCCTAATAATTTCAAAGAGTTGCTTATGCTTCCTCTCAACTATTCCATTTTGTTGAGGAGTATCCACATAAGAAGTTTAGTGTATGATGCCCTTTTTCTTATGGAAAGCTAAAGCAAGACTATCACCCAAATTCTTGACCATTATCTGATCTAATAACCTCCACTGAGCTTTGAAATCGAGTGCCAGCATAAGCAATAAAGGATTCCAACATGGAAAATGCATTATTTTTATTTGACATT
Organism: Carnegiea gigantea; assembly: GCA_029747015.1. Classification (NCBI taxonomy): domain Eukaryota; kingdom Viridiplantae; phylum Streptophyta; class Magnoliopsida; order Caryophyllales; family Cactaceae; genus Carnegiea; species Carnegiea gigantea. The sequence continues at coordinate 153,963 of JAKOGI010001875.1, forward strand.
AAGAACATCCAAGCTGCTCTAGAGTAATCATCAACAATGGTTAAAAATAACTTGTAACCATCATAGGTAGGTGTCCTATATGGACCCCATATGTCTACATGTAAGAGTTCAAAAGTCTTAGTAGCTCTACTATTACTCAAAGGAAAAGAAGATCTATGTTGTTTTGCTTGTGGACATATGCTGCAGATAGTGGAAGGACCTTTGCAAGGTATTACTAAAATGTGTGCCATGTGTTGAGATGAAGGATGTTCTAGCCTGCAGTGCCCTAGTTCTGAAATGGATAGGGAAGTAGCATTACAAGCCTATTGCTGCTGTGAAATACTCTTGAGGGAAGAAGATGAGTTTACTAGGTAGACACCTCCATTTTCTTTACCAAAAACGAAGCCTCTGGTTCTTTAAATAGCCCTGTATATAACAAGAATTAGGGGTGAACACTACATTAGAAGACATAAGCTTAGCCAACTTGCTTGCTGAAAGGAGGTTGAATTGAAAATCTGGTACATGTAGCACATCTGGTAATACAATTTGATCATTCAGAATAATAGCTCCCAATATGTTTGATCTGAACTTTTCTTCCATTAGGCATTGTAATGAAATAATCCTGCCTCACTGGTTTATAAGAGCTAAACAGCTGCAATTGTGGGGGTAATGTGATCTGTGGCCCCACGATCAATAATCCAGCTCAACTTAGGCTGAGAAGTGAGTAAACAAAACGACTTATAGCCAGGAAGCCAGCATGTTAAGCAGGTACATTTGAGGAGATTTCTAAATTCTACCTGTTAAGCAAAGCTAAGACCTGAGCGTACTGTTCTGAGGTCAATGTATGCTGACCTGAAGACTGATTTGGAGCTGAATCATTATATGCTGAATCTGAATCTGCTTGTTGTATTGAAGCTGCTACTCTTTTTCCTTTATCATTTTTCCCTCTCATTCTGTGCAATTTATAACACTTGTCAATAGTGTGCCCCAACCTTTTACAATAATTGCATTGCACACTAGTTCTTCTATTGCCAGAACCATTATAGTATGATAGTGGAAACCCTTGAAATCCATGTTGACTATGAGCAGTATTATTCAAAGTTTTGTTGGATGAAGGTTGTGGCCTCTAATGAGACAAAAATGCTGTAGAGTCCATTTCAATCTAATGAGGAGTTGCAGCACTCCTTATTTCCTTCTGTTGCTCTTCTTGCAAAACCATGCTTGATGCTTGACTTACGGTGGGCAGTGGGTTCAACATTAGTACACTGCTTCTCACCACTTGATAGCTATCATTTAAACCCATCAAGAATTGTATTAACTGTTGTCTTTCTATAAGTTTCACAGTACAGCCTCTTGACTCACGAGAACATGGAGCAACCAAAACAACATATTCATCCTAAAGCTGCTTGCATTTAGTAAAATATGCAGTGACAGACAGCTTTCCCTGAGACAAGTTACTCATTTCCTTTTGTAGCCGATAGATCTTGGTGCCTTGATTGTAGCTAAATCTCTGTGACAAATCTGTCTAGATTTGAGCAGCTGTTGGTGTGTATATGATGCTAGCGGCAATTTCTTTGTCAACAGAATGCAATACCTAAGAAATTATCATACTATTGCACCTTTTCCAAAGTGGCAACAGAGGTGATGTACTTACAGGTTTAGCATAGTCTCCAGTTACAAATGATATTTTATTCTTGGCACTAAGAGAAACTTCACAAGATCTCTTGCATTGACAATAGTTATTACCAGCAAGAGGCTCATTGGTCATACTGCAACTAGGATTGTCAGAATGATGCAGATACAAAACATGGCCAGGATCAAGTGAGTAATTATTCAATGGCATCTAATATGACACCTGATTTTGATTTTGATTTTCTACTGAAGTTTGAGTCATGTTTCGTGATTCTGCAACAAAGACAAAATTTCAATGATCAAACAGATTCAAGAAGACAACTGCACTTTGATCAAGATGTTGCAAAATACAAAGATTCATGCAGAATCAAATCAAGATGACATTGACTCTCGAGAAATAGAGGATTGAAGCAATCTACAACTAAGTAATCAAGAAGAAACAAGGAACACGAAGATTAAAGGAGAGAAAAGAAAAGAGATTACTGAGATTCAATCCTGTAATAGATACAACTGCGCAATAGATTGAATGTAGGCTCTGATACCATGTCAAATACTAAGATTTGGATTAGAATTTGATGAACTTCTTATCATCATTTGAATGCATCATATCGAGAGCATAGCAAGAACAGCAGATTGAATGGTCAGAAAGAAATATTCATTGTGATGATTATTGTCAAATATATACAAGCAAGAGGATTCTCCTCTATATATATATATACAAGGGAAAAATACAGAAAATATCTAGCCTCTCCCTCATTAACTGGCAGCATGTTTGTAACAAACCTACCAACTTAGCTCAACTCACTTGAGTGTTAATTGGTTGTGACTGTTTTTGCCTACTACTGTGAGGGTCTCCAATAAAAACAACAACAACAACAACAACAACAACAACAACAACAACAACAATAATAATAATAATAATAATAATAATAATAATAATAATAATAATACATTAGAGGGCAATGAAACAAAGAAGAACAAAATAGAGGAGGAGAAAAAGAAGTGGTGAATGGCCATAACTTGCTTATCGGTGATTATATTTTGTGGAAATTTTCTACCATCTATTAGCATTTAATTCTAAACTATACATTTAGACGTTTGATATGCCTTGTATCATTAGTGATCTTTATTAAGATTACAATATTTTAGACTTTTGATTTGTCTTGCACTAGTTGTATATAATTTCATATTTTTATTAATGTTATTAATATTATTTTATCAATGTTATATTATTTATTTTTCGATTGATACTAATTTAAATGAAGGATTTAGTGGAGGCAGATGAAGTGATCAATTTATCATTTCAATTTATTAGATATTTGCACTAATTGACAAAGTCAATTAATAACATAAATATATATAACTAATTCGTATACATAAATAGTCAATGCTAATGTTAATCATTTAATATCCCTCATGCATACACCAAACCCTAAAACATATACATATATATGATGATTTTGACATGTGAATCTATTTCACGTACACGCATATATTTTAAGGGTAATAAGAGAGCAAATTGGAATAACAATTTGACTGTTCACTTATACTTTTCTCTTTCCATTTTTTTCTCTCACCTTTTTTTTTAAAAAAAAATTCTTGCTAATGATACCTTAGGTAGAAACCTTGCAAGAAGGGTTGTTGATACTCTTGTACTTTTCTTCTTTGTGTAAAAATTGCTTGAACATATTTAAAAATCATAAGAGTTTTTTAAGTCGGATGATATTAAACCTTAGTTGAACATATTGACATCCTTAAATTCTGTAAGATTAATCAAGGAAGATCTGTTCATCAATAAAAACAAGGTAACATGTGTCGATCGAGGTCACTACATCTAGAGAGACAACTTACATACGGTGTACAATTTATTAATACAAACAAATACTAATTCAGCCCTGCATCAGGCTCTCAGTTGGAATTATTATGCATACATGGATCAAAATTAAGATTGTTTTCTCCCAACTTTTCGAAAATAAAAAATGCTTCCTCTTTTATATATATATATATATATATATATATATATATATATATATATATATATATATATATATATATATATAATATATATATATATATATATATATATATATATATATATATATATATATATATATATATATATATATATATATATATATATATTTAATATATATATATATATATATATATATATATAATACATATTATATATTATATATATAACATATATATATATATATAATATATATATATATATATATATATATATATATATACATATATATATATGTATATATATATATATATATATATATATCTATATATATATATATATATATATATATATATATATATATAGAGGTGAGAAAAATCCAAAAGTAGTCTTGGATGAATATATCAATAAGACATTTTTTTTTTTTTTTGGCGACCACGAACCAATCAATTGGTTGACGAAACGGTACCATTTTTTAATTTCAATGCATTTAATAAAACTTATGCACACACCAAATTGATGTGTATTGCTTAAACTCGAAGTTGAAACCTCTGTATAACCTAACGACCACATCAATGAGTTATGCTATTTGTTTTTTCAACATGTTACTCTTGCTAGCCTCCTAGAATTATTATTAATAACCAAACAGTCCAAGCAATTACCAAAACTTAAAATTTTTAATTTATGAACACTAACAACCACCTTCTTCCCTGTCCTATGATAAAAAGGCCCCCCACTCACTCTCCTTGTGCAAACCTCTCAGTCACACAAGCTTCGTAGAGAGACAGAGAGAGAGAGAGAGAGAGAGAGAGAGATTCAGCAAGAGTTCATTTCTCTCACTCTAGGATCGCGCCGTTTTCGATTGAAATCCAGTAAGCAATTTGCATTTATGCTTGTTTTAATTTCCTTTTCTTAAGGAAATAAATCTTCACAAGGCTGCTTTCACACTAGTTTGTAACCTTTTTCCAGATACATTGAGTTCTGTGTCCGTATTTGTCTATTTATTTTAATTATTATCCCCCCCCCCCAAAAAAAAAAAGACCAATTGTTTTCATCATTACTCATCTCTGTGTGTTTTGCTTAAATTTAATTTTATAGTGCATCTCTTTTCTCGCTATGTATTCTATGCTAATTTATGAATAAAATAATCCAATGAATTATTTTTAGGAAATCAAACTCTTTTTGCTGTGCTTCTTAATTATATATATGACTAGCTCGGTAGCTTCATGGACCTATCTCATGACCGGCTTAACTTTTGATCCCATAAATAGATAACAATTTTGGTAGTTCTTTAATTAAATATTTTAGTTAAATTAGTTATTAAAACTTGTGAAAAGTATATAATAAGTTTTGGTGCTATTGGTTTGGTGCAGGCTGAGGAAAAGCAAATTAGATCAAAAGGAAGATGGGAGAGAAATGGGGGATTCAAGAGGGAGTGGTGGGGGCGTTGTTCCTTTCAGTGGCATCATCAGTGTCCATTGTCATTTGCAACAAAGCGTTGATGACCAATCTTGGCTTCCCGTTTGGTACGTCATGTTTCTCTTCCACTCTTCCCTCTCTCTCTCTCACATCCCCCATCCCCAACTCTCAGGGCAGGGGCCTTTTTCAACCCCTCCTGCCTTTTTAACAATTGCAAAATACTAGAAAATCGACAAATAAATTTGACCTACTTGTCATCAGTTTCAATGGCATGTTATACAATTTGTTTTTCGTGTGATAAATTTAGCCAAAGAGTTACTAAGCAATAAAAATGGTTTTTTATTTACCCATCATATTAGTGTGATAAATTTAGCCAAAGAGTTACTAAGCACTTATGTTTATATAGTTTTTGTCACCTGATTTATTAGTATTTATTAGTTTACTCTCTACTGCCTATCCTTAGTGTTATCCTTTTTTCATAAAAATGTTTTTACAAAATTCTTTTTCTATAAAATGTTTTTCAAGAATTCCTATTTGGTGGGTCTTCTGGAATCAGCCTCTCTACGGACAAGGATGTCAGTAGTGGTAAGGTTGTTTACGTCTGGACTTCCCCAACCCCCGCAAAAGCGGGACCTACACTGAGAGGTGTTATTGTTGTATTAGTGTAGAATTGACGTAATTATTAAATTAATGTATTTAAAATAATAGGACTAAGAAAATTAGCAAGTAAATATTTGAGATGATGGATTTTTAAGTGATATTTTAGAATAGATGAATTTTAATAATTTAACTATAATTAAATAAATTTGGTCAAGTGAAATTCAGTCCAAACAAATGAACCAAACATAACATTATTTAAAACACTTCTTCTGTAAGGAAATTAAAATCTACCTTACATATAAATTCTTTCTTTCTATAAGTAATGTTTATGTAACCACATAAAAAAAGGGCAGCCCGGTGCACAAGCATCACGCGTTCAAGCAAGGTCCGGGAAAGGGCCGCACCCCAAGGGGTGAATTGTATGCAACCTAACCTGACTTTGTCATTGGTTGATTCCACGGCTCGAGCCCGTGACCTTTTGGTCACACGGAGACAACCTTACCGTTGCTCCAAGGCTCCCCTTCATGTAACCACATAGTATTATATAATTAATATTATTAGTTGGACATAATTAATGAGTGATTGACATATAACATGGTAACAGGATATTATATAGAATATGCATGTGGTACAAAGTATTATGTCATGTATGCTGAAAACTAATCGAATGAAATGTAAACTTGAATTTTTTAATTAGGAGTAATGACAACCATATTACTGAAGAGCTAAAAAAGAAGGTGGTTCAAATCGCTCATGTGCATAATAATTAGCAAAAAGATATTTGTTATTCAAATAAATATATTTTGGCTATTTTGCAATTTTGGATTGAACCATACTACAATGAACGAAAGATCTACTATAGTGCTGATTTTAGACCAAAAAAACAAACAGAAGGCTTATTTCCTTCTATAATTTAAATAAGTCTACAATAATTGAATTTCCAAACTCTAATATAAGTTGATAATTTCAAATAAACATGTATATAATATAAGTAATAAACTAGTAAGGATGAAAATATGTGCCTTTACATGGCAAGGAACATCCTAATATTTTTTTTTTTTTTTGGGTTTTTTTTGGGGTCTGTAAGCTAAGGAAGGAATATCCTAATATTTAGGAATAACTGCAATGAATAATATTTTTTGTAAAGTAATATGTGCAGGTTTATTACTAAAATCTCTATGGATTTACGGCTTATGGCATCATTTAATTTGTAACTTAATTTTCACGCAAAAAAAGGGGTAAAGAACAAAGAAGAAAATTGCCCGTAACATACATTGTCAATACTAACTTGATTATGATAGAAACGCATGATGATCACACCACCAACTTGAATCTCTGCACCAACTTTAAAGTTCTGTAATCTTTAGTTTATTAGACAAAACGACGTCTGAATTAGTAGCTTTACTATTTAAACTGAAATTTGGCCGCCTTCATTCCCAAAAAGGAAAAAAATGGCCGCCTTATTTAACATTGACGGGAACATAATTTTCCAGTATTTACACTTGGTGCGTGTTTAAATATTGAATCTTGGCTTACTTGGACCATACCGGTCGTTTGTTGGATACGCAATTTCTGACGAAGCACGGCGGAAGTTGGAAGGTTTTGCTTCATCTGCAATTGAAATAATGGGGTTGTTAAGTATAGCATCTACTCAACCAACAACTTTATCATTGCCTTGCTAACAAAAATGACGCATGTTATGTTTGCAATTCAAGCTATGTTTTCAGCCTCATAATTCAGGGGCACTATATTTATGCTTTTGCATCTATACATTCTTTTTTTTTTCTGCGCCATCTATGTATTGTTAATGACTATATTGGGAAAAAAAAAAAATCTAAGCATGTTACATTATAAGTTATACATTCTTAATGCATAAGATTGACTAAAAATATTAGAGAAAACTTGATGATTTTTAATCAATGGCTGTTGGTATTAGTTAGGTAATTGTTACAAATTGAACGTAACTACTATTGTAACTATTTACTTACTATATCTCATTCATTAAATTAAAAAGTGCACTTTTCAATAGGATCGGGTGAATTCAGTACATACAAATGGCTCAAGTGAATAATTTTAACATTGATCTAAATTGATGACCGAATATATACAATAATCTAATTTGACTACAAATTTAGCAATTAATATACTTGTGTTAAAAAAAATATAGAATAATCAATGATATGTCAAACCCAATTCGAATATGAAATGACTTAAACTCAAATTACAATAAACTTAACATGATTATGATAATTAGATAATAAGGAGGTTAGAAAGGTGTAATTTTATTGATTTTTTTTTTTTAAAAGGAAAAAGAGAAAGACCTACCTACTTTGCTTGCATGTGCCATAAGGGCCAAGGTCCACCTGAAGCCACAGCAAACGGAGGAACAAAGACCTTACAGTGCACTGTATTCCATCCTCAAGACAATAACTCAATGTGGCGAACTTACAAAATCGTATATGCTAGAGCACCTGCAATACGAGCACTTATAGGGAATCATTAAGCACATGCTCTTTTGGGTGAGATTTGAGAGTTAAAAATTACAAGAAATTGGAAATAGTTGGCAGGAATAAAGTGAGTAGGTCGAGAAAGATTGAATTGGAATAGTGAAAAAGAATGAGAATGCGGTAGAAAAGTAGAGATAGAGTTGGAAAATGTTTTGAAAACTCCACCCCCAAAAAAAAGTTAGTGAATTCAAAACGGTGTGTACCAGGATGAAGAAAAGTCCCTATTCTCATCTCCCTTATGTGTCTTAGAAATTTTTTTCATTTATTTACTTACTCATTTATTTATTTTTAAGGTGTTCTTATGAATGTGCATCATTGGGCTTGTTTATCTATGCAAAGCAAGCTTTTGAATTGTAGTTAAAACATTTTGAAACGTATGATTGTTTTATTATGTTGAAGTTCAGAATTTATTAAACTGTTAATTTATTTTCTATTTTAATATTTAGATTTAATCCTTTCTCTGCTAATATATTATACTATTTTTTTCATGACTGACATGAAAGTGGAAAAAAAGGAGGGAAAAAGCACATGATTAGCATAGTTGTGATTTTATCAACTTAGAACTTGCTTAACAAGCACATTGACTTCCTACAACTACTATATTTACATATTTTTGTCCGATTTCTACTTCTAATGAATGAAATCCTATTTATGCTCTTGTAACTAGGTGATGGGAATACATATTGGAAAAGCTTTATGTTGCCTCAATTGAATTCATTCACTGGATCACATTGGAAAAAACATGCAAGTGTGTAAAAAAAACTTGTGAAAATCTTCATACTCATTCAATTACATGATCAAATTTTTACTCGCTCAGAATAACATCTTTTGGCAAAGAGGCACAATGGTTTGACTGTGTTACGTATATTTTGCAGCCACGACGCTGACGAGTTGGCACCTCATCGTTACGTTTTGCACCCTACACGTGGCTCAACGTTTGAATTTCTTCGAGACAAAATCCGTGGACATGAAGACAGTGGTTCTCTTTGGCGTCCTGAATGGTGTCTCCATCGGACTTCTCAATCTTAGCCTTGGCTTCAACTCCGTCGGTTTCTACCAAATGACTAAACTTGTCATCATTCCTTTCACTGTCCTTGAAACTCTCTCCCTTAGCAAACAATTCAGGTTACATTTACGTTTAATTTATTCTATGATATAATGTCAGCTAATTAAGCGCGTGCAACGTACAATTGGACTAAGATAATCTTTGAAATGATTTTAATTTTCTATCTTTGTTGAAACAAAAGACCTAGAAATGATAAAATATAAAAAAAAATTTTCAAGTCCATAGTGACAAATTATTTGTGTGAAGTGAGTTTTCCTTTTCACAAGATAACAACAGTCTTCTTTCCCTATCTCACCTAGAGCTAAGCAATAGGTTAAGCCGTGTCGGATTCATATTCGTATCGAACTTAAACAGATTGAGAATCCCTCAACCTAAATTTAACCCGTTTATTAAACAGGTTGAAAAATCTTGACCTATACCCATTTAATTTTTAAACGGATTGACCCGTCTAATCCATTTAAGATAAACAAGTCGAGTTCAATTACCTAATTACCCATTTACGCATTTACCATTTTCAATTAATACATAATTACATAACATTAAAAATTAAGCTTATGCATCGCACTAAGCAATTACCCTATAAAACTCCCGCAATTCATCATAATTCACATTTTTATTTTTTAAAATTTTTGTGGTCTTAATTTGTCTAATAAAAAGGTAAACCAATAAATAATAAATGGAAAATGAGTGAATTTATTTAACCCATTTAACTAAATACATTAAATAGGTACTTTTTCATGTCGAGAATTTCAACCTGAACCTAATCCATTTAATTAAACGGGTTGAACATGTCAATTTGTTTAATTAAACGAGTTGAAAATTTATACCAAAATTCACTTAACTTCGTGTCGATTTTGGATCAATAATCATGTCTGATCAGCTTTGTCCAACTCTTGCAATCTCATGATATCTTATTTGATGTTGACTTAATATTATTTCTTTGAAAATCATTTCCCAAACTTTATCTTAGACTTTAGAAACTAATCTAATTTTTTTAAAACAAACGATTTTGAAGAGAAAACGTTTTTTTAACAAAAACTATTCTACTCCCACCAAATGTACATCTAAATAAAAGTACTAATGCTTTACCTTTGTGGGAATAATTCTACAGCCGGAAGATAAAGTTGTCGCTGGCTGTTTTGCTGGTGGGTGTTGGGATCGCCTCCATCACGGATCTGCAACTCAATTTTTTGGGGACGATTCTTTCAATTCTGGCCATAATAACAACCTGCGTTGCTCAAATTGTATCCTTTTCCTTTAGCATTAATACAATATTCATTTATAGAATTATGACTCCATTACATGAGAAATGGTACGCTAGTAGTAGTATATGTCCGTAGTTTGGATTCCTTAACATGAACGTCTTTTTAGCTGACAAACACCATCCAGAGGAGGCTGAATGTGTCATCAACCCAACTGCTGTACCAATCAGCCCCATTTCAGGCAGCCGTGCTTTTTGTGTTCGGCCCTTTTGTGGATAAGTGCCTCACCAGGCAAAATGTCTTTTGCCTTCAAATATTCACCCATTGTCTTGGTATCTTTCTCGTAACTACAACCCCATCCCCCTTCGAATTTCTTTCCTCTTACACAGTACATTGTGCAGTGGTTTGGACTTGCCGAATTTATTTGTCATCCTAGTAATCCTACTGACACAAGGTCCTATAATTAGGCAAAGCACATATAATGCAATGCTCTTATATGATCCGTAGTAGTAATGGTGACCAAGAAAGTACCCTACCGGAAGGGGTGGGGTTCCAATTTTAGGTGCTTGATCCCTATCCATCACTTCTGGCAAAGGTCTCCTCACCCCTCTTGCCTCTTGTATGATCCCTGTGTCTTGTTTCTCAGAGTTTGATAGCGTCA